>CAVNYN010286600.1:0-19897 GCA_963692815.1 Nyctanthes arbor-tristis | reverse complement strand
CTCTAGGGGAGGAAAAGAATCTAAAAGTACCAGAATTTTTTTCCCTAGAGGAGAGCCTTCCATTACATGAAATGAAGTTCAGTATGGTACTCTTTACATTGGTCATTAACTGAGCAGAAACTTATTGGGCATTGCGGCATTTTACAGAGAAATGAAGTTCAGTACCAATGTAAAATTTCACTAATTTACAGTAACTATCAGTGCTTCAACTCTGGTTGCTCACAAAATGTTACTCACACAAAAGTACAGATACAAAATGGATTTTTTGCTCATCTCCATGGTTAGGACTATTGATAGACTCCTAGGGAATACAAGAAAGAGGAATCCAAATACTTTAAGGTTTTAAAGTGTTTACACAACTAGTGTCCTAGGGACTTTAAATAGAAAAAGCGTGTAGACTATAAACTCGACCCATTACACTCTCTGCTGCTCCGTTCTTCAACTGCAAGTTGTGTTCTGCCTTCTTCCTAATTCTACCGCTACTAGCCCTTCTCTGTGCAAAGAGAGGACTACTGTGAGGAGACAAAAAGATTTCCAGGTTGTTAGTTCTACTTCTTCTTCCTCATAAGTCCCAAAATGGATCAATTTTAGGGCTAGATTTTACATATTTTGGTTTTTCCCTTCTGATTTTGGGCTATAGAGCACCAGAATACATCACCAGACCTTCCAATTCCATCAAATTAATGGCTCAATTTTGGTTTTTGCTGTGAATCGTAAAAATCTGGCAGAATCGCAATTTTACATGATTCCTTACGATTCCAGTACAATTTGTATGCGATTTTACAGACGTATTATCTTCTACACGATTTGGTGGGTTTGGATCGTAAAATCCTGTGATTTTACGATTCAAATCACAATTTTAACAACCTTGTCCTACCTTGTTCTAACTTCTCTCTTGAAATTCGATCACTTTTATGAACATGAGCTCTTTAAGACTTAACTTACAGGGGGGGAGGGGGAATCTCTCTCCCCTAATTTATACTTAAACAATGGTAGGATCATTTTTTTTTTTTTTTTTTTTTGGTATAACCTCATTTCTTATCCTAGCATTTCAGTATGTGTGTCCTCCTTAACATCCTCATTTACACTACATTTTCATTATAGATGTCTTGTCCTCTTACAGACCAGCACTTCACTTCCACCATTGTGAAAAGAGAAACCTGAACATCTGGAATAGTACAACTTGTCACTCTCTAGTAACTTGATTAGTATCCTTGATCTTGCCATTGCTAAGACCATCTCCAACAACCTCTTTATTTTTAAAGAGGGAAAGAATCATTAAATTTAAAGGAGTGAAAATTTTGAAACAGTATACTTCTTAATAAAGACCATATGCACGTCTACTTCTTTTCTCTATACTTCTTAATCTATCTCAGAAGAAAGTAAATACCATCTATAGTAGATCACTATCACAAACTATTTTCCGAAACCTTAAACTACATCTTCAGGTGTACGCAATCACCTTTATAAGTTTCATAGGGTGACTTACAAGGGTGTTTAATCAAAAAGAACTTTGCTGGCTTGCTGGATTAATGTTCCAGCGTCAGCAGACTGCCAGTAGTGTAGCTATAGTGATCGGGGTTCATTATTTATTTACTGGGCTTTCGTTTCCAGTTTCCAGTCATGGATTTTTGTCATTGCTTTTTCTGACATTTGCGCAATGCCGATCCAAAAATCTTATTCGAGGCATTGCTGATATATTTCTTTTCTCCACATTTATTTCCAGCATATTTATTATATTAGCCGCCAAGTGTCTTGGTTCTAGCTTCTAGTTCTTTGATTGATTATTTGGCATGCATTTTAAACTCAGTTCTAAACAGTAATTTGAGCCTCATAACATAGTGGTCTGGATATATAAATCTATTTTACCTCAATTCGCTTTCTGTAACAACATATTGAGTTTTTAGAGATGTAGAAGATATGAAGAGACTGTAATATTATTCTCTTTTGACATTTTTCCCAGTTTTGTGGGATCAGTCGTTTGTATGACTATCACGAGATCTCCCTCTTAGAGATATTTGTTTTTTACAAATATGGTTTTCTACTTTTGAATAATTAGACAAGATATCATGTAGAATTTACAATATTCAACAGAAACAGAGATCACTGGTTCTTTTGTTTAACACACTTGGTTTATGTTTCTATTTCTAATTTTTCTTTTTCCCGTAGATAGCTTTCTCTCCTCCTACCCTGTTTCCTACCTAAATAATTGTCAAAAACGATCTAAATAATATACAAGTGACTCTCGTAACGACTTAAACTTTTTGATGAAGTGATTCAACCTGATACTGAAGCTGGGAAAAGACATGAGTTTGACTCTACTGCTACCTAACTAAAATCACACAGCATGAACGAGTCCTACATGGATATGTCGAAGACCCAATTTATATGATATATGTGTACCGCTCTAATAGCTTAAACATCTACATTGAGCAATTCAACTCTAAATGTACATCTTCTCATATTCTTTTCAACACGGTGATGCTCAAATCACTTGTGTTTGTTTTAGTTTTCTCTCCTGTTAGTATACTATAACCTTGATCATTTTGAATATACTAAAAACTCATTTAATTGACGACTTATGCAATAGGAAAAATATTATTTCTATGTGGCACAAAACACAATTACAACATACTTCAAGAAAATAATAATAATAATAATAATAAAATTACAATGAACAATACCCAGTTATCTACTATGAGAAAATAATTTAGAGTGACTGGAAAATGAAACAAAATTTGGAAATGGAAGAAGACCAACTGTAGCACAAAGTAATATACCTGGGGTACCGAACAATCAGCATGAGTCGGATCCCAAAGAACACAATGGAAGCATTCCCAGTCATCAGTTTGAACTTCAAAAAGTGGGGCCCTGAGATGTGTTCAATATTTGGGGGTGCGGGGTGTTGGGCAATATGAATAACCCATTCTGAAACAAAATTGATATGTGAAACAAGTATAACAAAAATCAGTTTTAGATCCCAAACAAGCCCTTAATAAGAACAATGGAGGTCAGATAAACTCTTTTGCACCATATTTGTCAGATTATTTACCTTAAATTTAAATTTAAGGCTCTTCCCAGGAGATCTTCATAGAGCACACGCACATCAAAATATGAACATTACTCATTTTAAATTGGGTGCTTTATGGAATATATCTCTGTCCTTCATCATGTATCTAGTGAACAAAACCAATTATATTCTTACTGTGACGCCATAAGCTGATGCTTGGCTATTTTAGCTAGGGTTCTAGAATTCTATAACAAGAACAAATATAGAAACTGAAATCAACAATTATGATGCTGGTTCTCTTATTGTGATCTGCAAATGATCTCCTTATTGGATCTGCGAATCATTATTAACATCGCTATCTACTAAGTAAAACCTCTAATGATTTTCTCTTCCCAGCTTCCGTGATAAAAACAGAACCTTAAGCTGATAAATTCCACGCGCACACACACACACACACACACACACAAAAAAAAGGAAGAGGAAAAGAAAAGAATATAATGTTCAGTAGGTAAGAGGAAACAATGGTACAATGCAATTTACCTGCGCCATTTTCCACATATAGCTCCATCTTCACCTCCAATGGCATCAATAACCTCTTGGCACTGAAGCCAATTACCCACAGAACCGAGCATCATATGTTTGGTAGCATTACAAACCTATAAACAATCAAATTATATTCAAGTAATATACTCTCTGAAATATGCTGCCAACTTGATCCATAAAGAATACATGGTAGAAACTTTACCCGTGTGCTAACATTCTTCAAAGAATCTGCTTTGATTGGTTCACCGACAAGATCAGAGGCACTGCAGCAAGTACTAAAAATTTAAAATCAACTAAAGCCAAAGTTAAGGTTGGGGTCATAGGACAATGGAGTATGATCAACGCAAGAAAGGGCATTAAAGACAGAAAGTAACTAATCAAGTAGAACCATACTTCATTGTACAGAGGAAGCGTGATTTATTAATGACCAAAAAGAAGCAGCGGCATAGTCATTAAATGTTGCTTGCCACTCAACATAATAGATTAGACAGAAACAGGGAATTGGTGTTAGGGGGCACGGGGGCACTAACTTTCAGCATTGTACTGTCACCCCTAAATCAAAATTCTTCTCAACTTGCCTCCACATTTTGAAGTTCGAAATGCCACATACATCAACAGCTGGGGCGCCGAAGGTTTAAGAAACACAAAAGCATGGTTAGATGGAAGAACACAAAAAACCTTACCTCCTTGGAACGAAAATGAAGAAGAGAGAAGATTACTGCCAGATACTATGCACAGATGCACGGTGTCATGAACGAAAACAGAAACAGAAAGGCATACAAAAGCAATGCTTCCTTCTATTAAACAAGGGAAAGACAGTAGAAAACAGAAGAAGATGGTCATTTTTTTGTCTTCCCGTCATATGAACTCTTGAATAAGATCTCAAGCAATTTGCGATGCATTGCAGCCAATCACAAGTCATTATGAAGAATTATTATACTGCTCTCCTTGTACAGAAGTTACAGTTATCTCTTAATTCCATACTAGACAGTTGGACCTTTATATTATTCCATTCTTCAAAATCCCAGAATTCACACTTCCATCATATCTAAACATAATTACCTAGAGTTCAACCACTTATGAACAGGAGATATTTAGAAGCAGGGACTTTCAAGACAAGAACAGATAACTCAAGCTTTATTCTCCACTAAAATTTCTCACTTTGGGAACTATAAAACAGTAAGAATAACTAAGTAATGATTTGTCCGCGGTCAATTAAACTGACACATCATGTTCCAAGAACTCATATCTGGAAAACTACCATGGCATAATGTGATTATATGACACCAAAAGCTAGTTGCAATACCAGACTACAGAGATGAAGAAATTATAAGAGTTAGACTAGTATTTATTTTGTTTTTAATAATATATCAGAGGTCATTTTTGTATTTACATCTACACAACTATCTCATGAGAATCAATTATACCATTAGAATGTGCACATTAGTTGAACAAGATAAACTAGGTCTTCCATGACTCGATAATTAATGAAGAGCAAATGATAAAGGAGCTTCATGGGGTATAATAACACTCAATTTCTGATAGGTAGGTTTCCTGTGGAGAAGTACATGATGAAGTGTCAAGGCCAAAGAAAATATTTCACAACTGACAGGCTCTGACTACAGTCAATCTTTCTCACATCTAATCAGTAATGTCTCCCACTCTTCTCCAGTACGTATGAAGTTACAAACAATAATAAAATAGAAAATTTTGAACATCAATTATAAATACAAAAAACAATTGCTGAAAGAACACACCTGTCTAGTGGACCAGACCAATCAGGAACATTAGCTTGAAAACCATTACCAATTCGAACTTTCGACATATGTGATCCAGTTCCACTGAACATAAACTCCATCCGACCCAATTTTCCTTCTGATGCTGAAAATCCATCTCGGCCAATTTGTGATGTCTCCAGTAATTTATGCTTCATTTTAGAGCAAGAGTCACAGAGCCACTCATTAACGGGTATTCTTTTTATCGGAGGATTGCAGCAAGTAATATGAAATGCATCTTCACAATTATCGCATATCAGCATATTATGCACAGTTTCCACATGCTCACAGACTCTGCATGTTTTTAAACAGCAGTTGCTGTTAGTGATAGCAGAATCTTTATCAGAAACACGGTCCCATCTAGTCCAATCCTTCTCAAAATACCTCTGGCTTTTGAGAATTGAAATCAATATAGATTTTTCTGACACATCAGCCAAACACTTTCCAGCATTCAATGCATCAGAAGAGTATTCACCTAGATTACTAACGTCAGGTTTAAAGAAACTGGAACAAACTTCCAAGTTCGATTTTGATGATGAGTAATTATCATTATCAGAGCAGTTATTCCAAACTCGTTGCACGTCACTTTTCAAAACTTCTTCAGAACTAGTTTCTACCTGCACATGACATCCATTAAAAGATTCTGCAGTCCTTGTAATAATGCATTCAACTGGCAGTAGACTAGGCAGTTTAACATCTTCCTCTGCAAGCTCAAATTCAGAAGAAATGTGCTCTTCAGCAGCCATAGGAGGAGCTTCTAAACTGACAGAAGATTGACAGCCATTACTAGGCTTAGTGTCATCAAATCCCTGCATAGGGCAAACAGCATTGCAATTTCTCTTGTGCTTCTTACGTTGGTATACAAAAGTTTGCTTATTATAGGACATTACACCGGAAGTTAGGTGGGAACAATTTATTGCACAGTTTAAGGAGACAAAACATCTCCACTTCTCCTCAACTCTGAAAAATTCCAGTCACCCAACTGATATTGCTTATGTGTGGAACAATTAACCAATTACTTAGTACCTGGTATCCAGTCACGTGAAATTCTTATATCATTAAGTCAGGCCCGTAAGAAATAGCAACTTCCACTAACCTAGGATGGGAAATCTGTATCAGCATTATTCCACGACTCAGGTATACAAAATGAAGGAGAGATCGGAAGAGCGTCGCTCACACTTTGCAGATATCAGAATTAGGAAAGCAATGTATTAAGTGTTTAACATCTTTCAAAACACTGATTCCTTTTTGCTACCTGATTCGGTACAGAAAAAAAATAGTATCAGAAAATTTGTCAATATATATATATATATAACACACGCACACACATATATATAGTATTAGAGAAACAACACCGCGCAAGAAACTGAAAGATCTCTTACTGCAAATTCCTAGTGGAGAATAGATTGGCTACTAAAACCATTCTAGCAAATACCTAATAAGTCTTAAATCACTAGAATCCACATAAGCAGCACACTGCCAAGTTCCAGGAATTTCATATGGATTCTATTACATCCCAGCCATCAGGAATCGGAAGATGAAAGTCTATTGTTGCAGCTGACCATTTTAGGCATGGCAGAAGTAGTTCAAAAATCTTAATTAAGCATACCAGCCTCTGCCCAGACGCCTCCAAAAAGTATCCTAATTAGCCATGATGTAAAAATTTTCAGAAATCTAAATTAACAGTTTTTCCTTTAAGATTTAAATTAAAACACATTTTTGCTTTTCCATTTTTTTCTCGCATTTGTACAACTTCCAAACATTGAGTCACAAAATTCAAAGCCAATTCTTCATTGGAAAACATGCAGATTCAAGCTAGAACCATTTATGCTAATTGTGCATGCTACGCATATTTCTCTAGAAATGCGACCTCATTCACGAGCATCCACTCATTTCAAGTTCTGATTTTGAAGCAACCAAATGGAAACCTTAAAATTGCTAATACGTTATACAAGCTTAAGAATATTTAATGTATTATCACTGATGGGATTCAGTCAAAGACATGCTAAATTTCATGAAGTTAAGATTAGTTTACAGATAGGACCCAAGAGAGGGCTTATGACATATACATCAATATGCATTACCTTGGCAGAATCTGAATCTTGAATGCTCAGCTACGTTATTCTTTTATGAATATTGTAGCACTTCATTTACTTCGGATCCATATAAAAAAATATTATAATAATAATATTACTATTATTAATTTTCAATTTTTCATGGTCCCAAATAGTAACCTCGCCCCTCAGTTGCAAAAAAACAGCAGAGCACGTAAACTAGAAAAACCATATTTAGAAATAAGGAAACACTATAAGATCGAAATACACTCTGTGAGTGAGTGTGTGTGTGTGTGTGTGTGAGAGAGAGAGAGAGAGAGAGAGAGGGGAGGGAGAGAGTATGTTGATTGGCTTCTGGGTAATAGCAGAAAATTTTCTCAACAAGTATTAGTAGTATCTAGGATGCTGTGGGGACTTAGCTTGTTGGACACATGGCCTCCAGTGTCCTATGAGTCACGACCCAATGCGACAAAACATGAGTTGGACATGCACATTCCACAGCAGGAGTGCCTATTCATAATTCATCATAGATGTGCACCTTTTCCAATTATGGGGCATCATTAGAGCTTTAAGATGTCACGAGGCTTCAGCAGTTAATTACGTTCTACATCTCAAAACCATCATAACTAATTTATGACTACTGGTTTCATTGTAAGACATAAGAGATTCATATTATGGCTTTCAACCTAATCAGAACAACAAAAGAGAGAATAACAGAAAATGTTTACAGATAAGATCAAAGAACAATCTCAGATCAGAACTAGCTAATTCTGTAGAAAATAAATGGAAGAAAGTTCTTCGCACTGGCCGAGCCCCAACAATTCCCCAGTCATTGCCTACTTACAAGAACAATAACCGACGATTTCACTCACTAAAAGTTGGAGACTCTTGGATCGGTTCTCCAGCAGTACCCACAAACAAAACGCATTTCTATAACCCCACAATCTAGTAAAGAAATGTGGCCCCACTCAGTCCCAACTCCCGTCAAGGAGAAAGGGTGAAGATAGTATTTCAACACCAAACGTCCAACACTTACTTGTATAGCTGTTGTCATATATATTTCTAATGCTACCTCTACAGCCCACTAATTCATTTTCTAATTCTATACTGACTGAAGTTTGAACATCCATCTTTCCACTACCAAAGTCATCAAAAGATGCACTTTCTTAAGACCCAAACTTGATTAATTGCAAGTTTTTAATTCCACAATCAAATTATAGAACACACATCTTCAAATTTGATATTCAGTCTTCTACCTCCTTCGTTTCTCGCTTTTTACAGTCCCATGCTGCATAATTTGGGAATGCCCACAAGAAATAACCTTTCACTGGGCACAAATTAACACAACAGACATCATTGGTTTCCCCTTTTCTTTTCTTTATGCACAATTTTTCATTTGGGGTTTCCTGAAAGATGTTGCTATGGTTCAGTCAGATTTCCACTCCCAGGAATAAATCAGACCACTATAAACAAATCATAGCATATAAACATGCACTCACATAGAACGAGTACAGTAATTCATGTATGTATGCGTTTAACCATCTCTGCAGATATCACAGAACAGGAAAAAATACTCAAAATTATTTAACCTGACGCTTATAAATCACAACAAGTAATTCAAAATTCAAAATAAATGAAAAAGAGAAGTTTGATTTTCTTTGACCTTTACTATAGCAGTTGCATCAGCCTAATTCTTCTAACCATTTGTGCAGGCAATTGAGGTTTTTCTGCCTTTTGGGTCTCTCTCGAAGAGAGACACAGAGATTTTCACGTGGTGCACCATGAAACAAATTGACTATAATATATGTATGTATGGGTAAAAGAAAGTTCAAAACTATTGGAGAACGGTTTTTGGTGAAAATAATGAAGGTCCTGCCGATGACACTTTGTATTTAGTAAAAATTTGGTACAATATATTAGCTGTTACATTAATTTTTGTGTGATTTGTTAATAGCAATCACTCTACATATCGTAATAATTTGAGACGTGTAATTTAAATTTGGCATTTGAAAACAATCAAATAAATATGTATCAGTTATCAAATTAATTATGTTTTGTAACTTAAATATATTAAAATAGAATCAACGGGTCCCTTGTTAAAGTGTTTATTTCTCATCATGAACATAGTTAAATATTTAACTTTTCATCATGGAAGAATGAAATCGTTGAAGGTATACTTCACATAATTTCTGTAGCGGCTGTGGACTAAAACTAGATAAATCATGTAATGTACATTACCTGAAAAGATGTACCATACGATGAGACATGACTATAAATGCTTTCCAAAATCCCTAAATATGAACACACACAGTTCTTAATATCATATTTTCCTTAAATGCAACCCTGTGTAAATGCATGTTTCCAGATACAGGAACACCACAAATTCTCTTCTTTTCAAATCAAAATCGTAAAATTTTTTGATCTTTCAAAGAAATATGATAGCTCAAAATCCTCCAATGCTAGAGTTGGAGAAACACCCCCCCCCTTCGCCGGGGGCGGGCGGGCGGAGGGGGGTTGCTAAACCTCCAAATAATTGATTAGCCAGTGA
This sequence comes from Nyctanthes arbor-tristis, assembly GCA_963692815.1. Taxonomy (NCBI): domain Eukaryota; kingdom Viridiplantae; phylum Streptophyta; class Magnoliopsida; order Lamiales; family Oleaceae; genus Nyctanthes; species Nyctanthes arbor-tristis. The sequence continues at coordinate 9,967 of CAVNYN010286600.1, read as the reverse complement.
GACTGACATTATTCAAAACGCAAAATGTGCATCACAAGAAATAACATTAAATAAAATGCATCAACAATGTTGAAAACCCTCTTATCCGGTTCCACTGGTACAGTAAACAAAAGATGGCATATAACAAGAGATTTATATTCAAAAGCTCCATGAGTTTTGGATTAGAAAATCAAACAGAAGCAAAGCTGAGATTTCAACAAGTGATTCTAACAGGAGAATTTTTTCTACAAGTATTGCCAGCGAAAGGGCAGAAAAGATTCATATAGCTGACACCACTGTTAGAACAATGCTTAGCTTGTCATTGTACTGAAAAGTGCTGACATCCAGAGCATCCAATCCGACATTGACATTCAAACTATATCAATATAAAACGCTTTTTCCCCAGAGTAGCCTTTCAATAACATTATATTCAAGTACGGGAAAGTCCTCCTGAGATTGACATTTAAAGAAAATAAACTTCTTGTATGCTATGGAAGTTTTATGCTGGGGTACCTTCACTGGACAGCATCCTCTTCAAAATAAGGTCCTCTACAGTTAAGCACACTGGCTGGCTAGTATAAGGGAATGAGCAGATTAAAAAGGTAATTCTGATTCCTGCAGTTAACTGAACTGATTGACTGGGACAAGGGCCTGAGGAGGTTAAAGGGCACTGTGATTTGATCCTTCAAAGTGTCTGTTCATTCAAGAAGTTGCATAACAGAAAATAGAGCATCTCAATACTGAGCTGGAACTCTGTCTTGAACGTTCCCATTTGAATCTAAATGCATCTGAAATCAAGCATTAATCAACAACTTTCCATCTAAGATCGTTTTTCAACCAAAACCATCCTAAAATTCTGGCAAATCAACATTATTTTTATATCTGTAGATGAGCCAAGCTAGCTTCTTGGATTTGAGTCCTTGAGGATCACAAGCTGCATTTACATTTTTCCTGAATTAGTTCCAAGTTCTGACCTTTAAAGATTCAGAATGCATATAGACCAAAAAGATAATAATAATAGTACAGTTAACTAATTACCGGAAAGAGATAGCTTATGTAAACCATATTGATCATTACTAGGAGAAATCAACTTTTGAAATACACTAATCATTGGACAAATCAAGAAATGAAGCGGCAATCATATTTTCCCATTTCAATGTTTGTTCATATAATAATAAGAGAAAAGCAACTTTTACAGATTCATGCTTTTCGATTGACAAAAATGATGGTAGATCGACCTAGATTAAGACCTGTTGAGTTTCAGATATGTTTGTGTGCAAGAAGATATTGATCCACATCTCACCGAAATTGTTGTTTCCACATGCATGGTATGCCTCTTTGATTCCTAACAGATAATAGCTGATCACTCCTTATGAAGATAACCAGCAATCCTGGAACTCTATAGACAGTTAAATTTCTTAAGCATACGAATAACCAAGAAAAAAATTATGCACATTAGATATTGCTTGCACGTAACATAACAAGTGTATCTTTCCAGTGACTTCTTTCCTTTTGAACACTACTGCTCAAGTAGCTCATGCATTTATTAAATACAGCAGAATGGAGCCCCAGAATGTTGTGTGGACAAGTAATATCTGGAAGATAAGAATTCTTTTAATTAGCAACTGTCCATTAAAATATTAAATAAACCAAGAGAAAAACAGAAGAATAGCAAATCTAAATAAAATGAAGGAAAAGAAAAGACAAAACGAGAACTTGGAACAAACAGCGTGCAGAAGACGCTATACAAAATTATAGGTCTGCCTTATAGCTCCTCTTCAAGAAACCCCCTCACTTGAATACGAGATTCCTTTTTCTTTCTCTAGATCGGAAGAGCTCTTCTTTTACGTGCATAACTGTTAGAGATGATGATGGGGAACCTAACTGAGACCTTTGACCTAATCTAAGCCAATGTGTCCCATTAAGTTTTCGGGCAAAGAACAATAAAATATTTCCCAAGGAGAAAACGCTAACGTCGACAGAGAAGTGCAAAAAAAATCCAGTGCTATTAAATAACAAGCCAAATGTTAACCTCGGAAGTCGACACAGCAAAAAGATACCAAACCAAATGGCCGAAAATGATTCGCGTATTCCACCCCAAAGTATTGAGAATAAGAAACAAGACATTTTTTTTTCTGGTTAATGATAGCCCCATGTGCATAGTCCAGGAACTCTCTTGAATAATGATAAACTTGCACACAATAAGTGATTTGCAATAAAATAGGAACCCCATTCATCTGCAAACCCTTATTCTCATTCCAAGTGCAAGGAAAAAGGCAAATAGATCTACAATTCAGAATCCAATCAAAGGTGATACCATAACAATTTGAATAAGAAAAAGTAAACAAAAGGTTAAGTAACGCTGGCGGTAAGAAAGTCTATTTCATTATTTCCGCTGCAAGTGCAAGGTGCAACTGTCTAGTGTCTACAAACCAACGTATAACTGGAAACATATCTGGATGCCAATTCAAGCAGAGAGTTCGTGCAGTTAGGTTTAGACACAAATTGCTTCATAATTGCAAAGTATGTGATCGAATCCACTGCGTAGTGTGGGCTTGGGCGTAGGCACAATACCGTGCCCCGGAATGTGGTTCCTGTACTTCGTCATTGCTCCGCCATTAAAATGGGCCGTTGTAATGGTCGCTCCGGTGGTTGTAACGCCATCATTATCGGTTGCAAAAGGGCGGGAAGCCATTGTCCCCCGTTACCCCTTTCGCTGGGCAAGGGCTTTCCTAGTGGATAGAAGGGTGTATTCCTTGATTTTGCGGTGGGTCCTTTAAGGTTTTCAAATTTTTGCAATTTGCCCCAAACTTCCCAAGTTCACGGTCCAATCCAAGGTCGAGGGAGGTTCATATGTAACCAAATGCGACCCAGTCAGGACCCAGGATGTAACTAAAACATGATAGAAGGGATAGTCGAAATTTGACAATTCTTAAAAAGAGATATTTTTTTAAATTTTCAAAGGGTAAAAATGGGGGGGGGGGGGTTTGGAAAACCAGGGTAGCCGAGATGGAGGGCGGCTACCCTCACATATGCCCACCCAACCATCAAACCCGGCCAAGTAATAACATAAGCTTCATGCAGTCTTAAACATAAAGTAAATGAGCATTCGATATAACCGTTCAAAAACATGCATAAACATGAAACAACTCAACTTTAAATATAACCGTACTAATATTATGAGTTAACCGGTTAAAATTACATTAAGAGCAATCAATATGCTAAACAAAAATAAGCAATTAGTAGGTTCACAACTTATAAGCATGGTTAACTTTTCACACAAGCATGTTCACAAAGTGTTTTTTATTTTTTTACCCCTTAAATAAAATTAAATTTAGTGAGAATAAATAGCTGAAATTTGTATAGCACAAGTAGGTCACGTCAAATATGTAAATGTAATTAGCTTGAGTAAATTTTATTTTTAAGTGAAAATGATTTGTGAACACAATGACAGTAAAAGGGGGCGGTTATTTTTTGAGTTATTTTTGCTAGTAGAAAAGGTAACCTTAAATGTAGCAGAGTTTCATGAAGTTGCACGTTAGAAATTCACGTGTCACCATACACTACAAACTTGTATTTATTTATGTAGTAACAACCTTTTAGTGACAAAGAATTGATCGACTAGTTTTCTTGTCCTGTAACAAAAGATTCATTTCCCGAGTATTGGAAAACATTAAAAAACCGATAGCTATATACAAATTCAGGACCAGATTTCATATCCAGCCAATACCACAAGTGGCAAAGCAGCCACAGAATTTTCTCGAGCCATATTTCATGTTAACATCTCTAACACCACACACGTTTTCAATGAAATTAATCGGAAACATAACATCCTCGTTCACAACCAAGCTTCCTTTGCTTTACTATGATGATAATGATAGTAATAATCACACCATTACCTCTAACAAAAAAACATTCGGACCATAATGTAAAATGGAAAAAAAATACACAAAAACTATACACCTCATCAACACTTACAAGAATCGTCTTGCAGTTTCTTCCAACCATTGAAAGATGATTTCCCACTTTTACGCATAAAATAGGCAAATATCATCATTAACTACTAGACTGGTATCACATCAATCTTTGAACTGTCCTCACATCTTAAAACAATGCCTTCAAGACTTGCAGGAAGACTGCATTTACTCCATTGGCAGCCAGTTGAAAAAGGTTCTGGTGGAGGAACAATCATCAGAACATTTTCATTCCGTTGCACCACTCCCATTACGCTGACAGTGCTACCTTCTTTGATATACCTAATCATCATAATTCACAAAAGATGTTACAAGTCAGACTGAGTATCAAGAATTTCTGAAAACCAAGGCACAATGTAGGACTCATTCCCATGAAATTCGCGGGAGGTCCCCCCCCCGGGTGAGGGGAGGAAGAAACACACACACACACACACACTCACTTCTCAACCTGCTTGGCGGTTTTGGGATTAGCCGGAATCCCAGACCTAAGGACAGTAAGGAAACAGATAGATTTGTAGTGGCCCCCCAAATGTGAGCTAGGTCCAGTAACAGCTGTAGACTTTTCAGTATAATGAAGGAAATAGCAGGACACCTCATTTTCGCTGAAAAACAGCTTCCTCATACTACTTTTCATTATTTATATAAGAAAATGATGGTGTCCAAGTACAGAATATTGACTGCCCAATATTATAATTAGGACACAGAAACCAACATGTTCCAGTGACAAAAATGTACCTCTGCGAATAACCCTGTCGTTTTCACTTCAGTCTCTTCCATTCTTACTAAGATTCTATTTTCACCTCTGACTCACTCAAGAACAACTTGGACACTGTAACAGATAGTAAAAATAAATAAAATCTTACCCTTCCTTTAATCTCATCATCCGATCATCACATGAAAGGTTTCTTTCTCCGAGCCATTTAACAAATTCAGGAGACATGTTCCTATTTGATGGATTGATGTCAACAACAACAGATTCGTCAACATAAGGGGTTACCCTTGCACCATAACCAGTCTTGACCAATGCCCTCAACCCAGATTGGAAATCGGAAATATAGAAATCAACTACATGCCTCTGTGATCATAAAAGCAAACACGATTTAGACATTTTCATCCATGTCAATGTCTATGCTACAGCCATCATAAACAGAAAATGCTTCAATAATTTGGTACAGATGATATATATACTTGGTGCAATAAAAATTGAATCTTTACTGGCACCCAACAGATGGTCGAAAAGGGCAGCAAGTAACAGTGTCCAAAAACCACCATACAAAGAGGAGAAAGTACAAGACTTTACTTAGAACAAGCACATAAAATTAGCAAAATCATCAATCATTACAACATAAAACTCAAGAACCAAATTTCTTAACTGCATTCTTGATTGCATGAATGTGAGGTTGGGTTCAAGGATCAGTTTTTTGCTAAATCGTTCAGTTCATTGAAAGATGTATAATCCAAATCAACTGTGTGAATTGAAGCCTCAACAGTCCACATTAGTTTCAGTCTGCCCATCTCGCCTTTACCATGTCCTATCAAGATCACATCATTCTTGTAAACAGGCACATGTTTAGGAATGTGTAAAGCATCTCAACTGCCTAATACATCCTACCTTAATTTATCCTCTTATAACAAATCCCTATACACATTAAACATTTTTAACCAAGCTCAGTGCCACAGTCAAACTGTATTCTCACATAACTGTTACACAGAAGTTGCCACACATGATCCTGGCAGATCACTAAAACAACTTAATTTCAAATTTCAACTAAATATGTGTCATAATCTGTAAATATCCAATGAAACTACATAAAAGCACCACCCCCGCCCCACCAAAAATGAAAAAGAAAAGAAAAGAAACTGGGTCCTCCAACAGTGTGTATATATTAGGAAAGTGCATGGAAGTAAGGGATCTCAATTGACGTGTGTCACTGTAGATAAAAAGAACGTGCAGAAGCAAGACAAGTGATGTTATATTTCCAAATAGGAACCTATGCATATAAAGCACACATACTTGTCCCAAACAGTAAACATCAAGAAAATTACAAAAAAGCTTCTCCCTTCTCACCTCTAATGAGCGGAGACCCCATGTAAAACGGCGATGCGTTGGATTTGCTGCTTTTGAATCCCATCCCCGGTACTCATATAAACTAGAGGATGTATAAACACATCTGGGAACTTTTTGGAATGATGATTCAAGAGGAACGTTTCCACAGGTGACAACCTACAAAATGTTTGAACTTCTTTTGTTAGAAAAATTCGTTAGTAGGTTTGGAAGTCTACAGAGAAATTTCCACATGGGATTCCAAGAAAAGGAAGCCCGATATTATGTGGCCTTTTTCTGAAATCTTCCACCAAACCAGATACATTATTACAAAACTTTAAGGACCATATAATTTAAGGCATATATCCGCAACTGAACTACAAATCAACTTGATTTCATTACTCTATACTGCAAAAAGCTTAATGGTTTTGTATCCTTTAAAGGCCCCTAATAATTTGATGATTGTGTTTGAGTTCAGCATGGATAGGGGTTTCTCTATAACTGCCTAAGAACTTTATGCTTAGATCGCTGTAGGATTTTGACCCTGTGATTTCAAATCATGTAAGGAGACGTGATGATATCATAAAAGGACAATTGTTAATTTAATATACTGAGTTGGCTTCTTTTAGGGTGAGTTGGGTGGGAAGGATATCTCCCTATGTAGCATACCCCAGAAACTTTGACGAATTGACCATCTTTTGCAGTTCTTAACTCAGCATCCGGATAACTAGATATGAAACCAGTAATAGCTCTTCTCCCCCAGTAAGTATTCCAGATAAACACTGCAGCTACAGTAGCAAAAAGCACAACTACAACAACGAGAAGAATGGAATTGTGAACAGCCCCAAGTATGAAACCACCAGCAATAAATCCCATCACAAAGAGAAGAATGATGGACCAAAGGATTGGCTTCGGGAAGCTCTTGCTGAAGGAATACTCATCGTCAGAGCTAAGGCGCGTAAAAGCCTGGTTGTTAACTATAGAAGCATTGTGCAACTTCATTGATCCAACAGACTCCAGAGGACCAGATGCCTTCCGAGGAGCCCCTGAAGAATTTAATGGGCCCGAAGTAATAGGCCCAGATGTAATCAGGCCTGTAGTAGGAAGAGAAGGAGGAAGAGGGCCGGAGTTTTGGCGGGAAACAGCACTTCCTCCTCCACCTTGAGGACCAGATGACTTTTTCATTGGCTCTCCATGCTTATTGAGGGGACCAGAGTTGGTCTTCTTTAAAGAAGCGGATGCAGGAACACCGCCAGATGAAACAGAAGCTACTCGACTGCCTGAGTTTAATTGGCCTGATAGGGATGCAGATCCACCAAATGACCCTGTCCTTGAAGGAGCGTTGTTAATGGGACCAGATTTTCTTGATCTGGAGCCATCTGTAGGGATATCAAACATTTTACCAAGTTCTCCAGACTTTTTGATATCGCCACCAGTGTACGGCATGGCAACAGAACTCATGGTGGGAGTCTTTTCTTTTGGCTGCTCTGGCCGGCCAGACACATAGAGGCCATTACTCAACTGATGAGATGGGAATCGCGAACCCATGTGTCCTGCCACTTCTCAACAGAAGCCAAATGACAGTACGTAGTGATATCAATGGTTCTCCCAGCTTAAACTAACACACCTACTTCCACAGGAGCACCTAAAAAAATTGAAATAGAAACAAGTCTGATGTAAGTAGAGATACTTTTAACAAATCCAATTACTAACAAGCCTACCAACAGAGATTCAGGTTTCAAATGGTTCACTCAATCAATAAAAATAAATCTAAGTTCATATAAAAGACAACAAAAATCAGCATTACTTGAAGGTACCAAAAATGGAGCAAAGAAGAGTTCCTAAGTTCAGAAATGAACATCCATATATTCCTTTAACTAGTAAAACCTACTGAAACAAAAAAGCCCATTCTAAGTCTATTTTGAACTTATCAAATGAATGACAGCATATACAATGCCGACAATCATACAACAAAATTGTTACAAGCACAGATTGTATCCAAGCAGAGACAAATTAATGGTCATCTAAAAGAGCAAGGTGCAAAATATTAAACAAGCTGTCAAATCCTATCGCAAAATGGGGCAAAGCTGTATCATCCCTTCTATCTAGTTTACAATTTAGAATCTAGTACACATACAGAAATCCCTAGTTCACCAAACGCAGATCTGGGAACAACTCATTCGATCCCAAACCCCAGCGCTGAATTAAAACGATGGTAACTCGGGCAAAAAAAAAAAAAAAAAATTAAGAAATCAAAGAAAATAAAGATATTAATAGCCATTATCAGCAAAACTCGTCCAATCAATCATCAAATACATGTACAGTAAAGACTCCATTGTTAAGTACAGCTTGGAACTCCCAGATCTAAGAAGAAGAACAGACAGGAATACATACCCAATACAGTCAAGAGTCTGAGAGATCAAATACAATGTTTTTGTAATGAGAATAACAAAAGATTCCATTTTGAGTAAATGAAGAATCCCAGAAATATCGGCACAGCGCAAAAAATTACCAGAAATTGGCAGATTCCAGTGTTTAGAAATCAAGAATCCACGCAAATACGAGAAACGTGTGGTAAATCAGGCAAGTGAAAGAACCCACATTTCCGTTTCCACGGAGTGAGAAGAAAGATAGAGATCAGTATCAAAAAAGTCACCAAATTTTAGGAGAAAGGAACAGAAACATCAACAACGGGCGTATTTCTGTTGGCGAGAGAGAGTAAAGTACACACCTGAAGAGCAGAATGGGATGTGTTTGTGAAGAAACTGAAACCAGCAGAATCAGCAAGTTATTGGGGCTGAGAGGGTCTGCTTACTGCTGAGAGAATGCTGAACGGGTAGGGGATTAGTTTTGTCTAATAATACACAAACGAAAACTGAAATATACGCTTCACCTTCCGGCTATCTTCCACTTCTCCTTTACTATCATTTCTTTACTCTCTGTAAATTTTTAATGCCATTTTTCCTTTTTTTTTTTTTTTTTTTTGACCTTTATTCAATTTTACCAAGATTTTGGTACTCACTGTGAGTATTATATTTAGTCTTATCTTGGTAAAATGAAGAACTAATGACCCGTTTGGTTAGATTTATAAAATCAATTTATAAAGAAAATTTATAATTAGGGGTGGATATTTAATTGAGATTTAAAATGTATAGTGATTGTTGAGTAGTTGTCAAATCAATAGTCAAATTATGACAGGTGAGTTTATAAATTATAAAAATAAAATGTACTAAATAACCCCTTAACATATATAGATTTATAAGACTCAATTTAATATTAAATAAAGCTAATGTCCTTAGACACGCATATGAATTCTTAATTAACTAGGAGTGAGTTATTTAGTATTTTTAAAATACCAAATATTTTTTTCTGAGCAGCGCGGTTGTAAAGGATCTCAACATTACATAAGTACTAATTTTTAGTTATAAACATGTATTAAAATGATACCATTTTAAATGGTCATAAAAAGAACCCAAAATCTCAAGGTCGACGTGGTTTCTTCAAAATACTCATAATTAGAGTTCTGTCTAATGATTGACCTTGTATAGTGCATTTTCTTGTACAAATAAGTAGGGATGGAGGTGTTTGATTCTCTTTATGAAAACATATTATAATCATGCATGCAACTAATTTGACTACTGATTTGATAAATGATCATTTATAATTACAAATTTTAAACTTTTATTAAATATACACAACTCATTTCACTTTATTATAATTTAATTTGAATAAATAGATAAAAATAATCTAGTATTAGTCGTTTTGTATCATAAAGTGTCAACCGCTGCCTAACTTCTTAGCCAATTAAAAGAAAAAGAACAAAAAAAAAAAAAAGAAAGGAACTTCGGACCACCTATTGGCTATTGGTACATGCGTTGTCTGTCAGTAGTCCAACCCACAAGTCTACATATTTCTTACTCTCACAATGCCAAAAAAAAAAAAAAAAAAAAAAAAAAAAAAAAAAAAAAAA
>CAVNYN010286599.1:0-44188 GCA_963692815.1 Nyctanthes arbor-tristis | reverse complement strand
GGAACCGATGCCTAACTTCAGGCATCGGTTCCTACTTAACAACCGATGCCTGTTGTCCTTTTTTTTCTTTTTTTTTTGGGAGCTTCTTCTCTAGATTTGCCAGCCAAGGTAACTAAACCTATTGGAATTCAAAATTCAAATCCAAAATTTTAACCCCACCATAGATCCAGATCCACCCCCACTTCTCCCGGTGGTGCATCCAATTCAAGTCCTCGCCACCTCCGCCTTTGCAGTAGCCTCAAGAACCATCACTAGGCTCAACAATTGAAGTTGTCAGATTCAAAGAATGTCTCAAGAATCATGCTGCAAAGATGGGAGGCCATGTGGTGGATGAATGTGGAGAATTCATGGCGAGCGACTACCACCATAATTTCCACTGAAAATAGGTCACGGGAAGTACCAATACCTGCCGGGCTCCACTTCTCCATAGCCAATCACCTCCAACTCCACCCGCCAAAGCAAAATCAACATAAATACTCCCATACGGCACCAGTAATGTAGGTGTTCGGCTGAAATGGCAGCGGAGCTGCGGCGGACTCATCGTATGAAGATCTAAATATGTACGGGTCGGGCGTGGGAGGACATGCAGTGGTGCAGCCACCGAAGAAGCAGTTCCAGACGAAATTCAACCAAGAATAGAAGGACAAAATACAGAAATTAGCTGTAAAAATCGGGTGGAGGATCCAAAAACAAGACGAAGAACAAGTGTAGCAATTGTGCAATGAAATAGGGGTAAGGAGAAAAGTGTTAAATAGGCATGTGTATATGGATAAATATACAAAGCATAGGCATTGGTTGCTTCAAGCAACCGATGCCTATTATAAAACGCGTCGGTTCCTTGTTAGGAACCGACGCATATGCCAACGCATATGCTATACATGTCGGTTCCTCTTAGGAACCGACGTGTATAATAAGTAAATTTATTTCAAAAATGCCACCGCGTGCTGTTTAGGCGTTGTTTTTTATAAGAACAGACATTTAATGCCATTTTTTTATTTCAAATTCTATAATAGTGTCTTGAAGAATCTGGACACGGAAGTTGCACCATGCAAATTGGACTAGAAATAAAAAAATATACAGCCAAGAAGAATAAAGAAAAGGTCACCGACATGCATGGAAAATTTGGGAGAAATTGTTAGCCAATTGCACCGCCATTTAGAATTTTCTAGGGACCATACCCCCCCGACAATGCATTAGTATAAATAGGAGGTTGGTGGGTGGATTGTATGAATTTTGGTGCTAGTGTGTGAGACACTGAGAGCATCTCTAATGCATAGTCAAAGTCGAATATCATAGTTTAAAGTTCAACATGAGAGAGATACACAAAAAAAAATTGATGGGTCTCATATGTTAATATATTTCCTATTTTCTTTTTCTTTTAATCACTTTAATCTCTTTTACCCCACTTTTTCTTCATCGTGTAATGTGCAATGTCATATATCTACATTCTTATTCACCATGTCAATCATTATTTTATTATTATTTTTGAATTTGTCTCTATCTCTCTCATCTTTTTTGAATTTCCTTCTATTTTTCTTCACTTTTCTCTCTCTTCCCACTCAATTTCTCTCTCCTTTTTCTCTCTATCTCTCTCATATTGAATTTTGAGCCATGACATTCGACCTTGACTAGGCATTGGAGATGCACTGAGAGATTGGAGTGGAACGTGGCCGGCGTGAGATGTAAGAATTGAGCACAAAGTGTGTGCTCAAGTGAGTGAGAGCTAGTGTAGTAATAATTAGTGTGAGAGTTGGAGTGTCTCATTGTGTAAGATTATTTGAGAGTATAGTAAGAGTAAATTTCTTTGGTGTGTCATAAACTCAACATAAATCAATAAAACAATTCTGATGCACATAAAAAAATTACATATTCTCATTTTTAGGATGCATTGTAACTTAACAAAATTAGAAGTCTAACTAACAAAGGAAAATAAGACTTAGGGTGGAGCTACAAGGGGGTGACCGCCCCTGCAACGTCGTTTGTCGAAACGAAGGTTGCCCCTATAACAATTTTTGAAAGCTTGAAAAAGAACGGATTTACCGTGCAGCAATTTTCTACGCCACCAGCAGACTTTAGAATTAGGGAAGAAGAAGAAGTGCATAGTTACACATTTACCCTTATTAAAAAGAACGGATTTAATGGGCTTTTGAAAATTGAGTCTCTTGTCCTGGGCCCAATGGGATCAGCACGCGTGCATCCCACTGCCTTTCTTTATTTTCCTTTTCTCCTTTTCTATTTCTCTTCTTTTTTCAATTTTTAACAAGATGAATTACCATATATATAGTTTTGGGTCTTGTCTAATTCTTTCCACTTCATAAAACATCAATACAAGGTGTAATGTTATTACTTAGCTTCCACAATTTCTTTTTAAGAAAAAATTATTGCTTATTTTTAATATATGTTTTTCACTCAATCTAATTGCATATTGATAAGAAATTTTAATTTCAACTATATATATATGCTCGCAGCAAGAATTTTGCTCATGAATCACACCATCAAAATATGACTGTACTGACATAGAAATCTGGCTACACCACTAGTGGAGTAGAAGGAAAATAAGGTTGACACCTTTTTGAGGCCCATTTTTCTAAATTTTAAAAGTTGTGTTAGTTATATATTTAGGCCATTTTTTTAAGGGTAGCTCATTTATAATAAAAGCCTAATTTCAACATTTAGGACTGCACATATATAACTCAAATACCCAAATACTCATACTCCAACCCAATTCCCTTCATTAGTATTTTGTACGATTTCATATCTCCCTTAGGAAATTTACCTGGGTGAGTGGATTGTGGCAAAATGGCAACCCTCAAACTCAATTTCAATTTCAAATTCGTGAGAGAAGATCAAGAAGATGATGAAATACAATTACGATAGTATGTTTTGAATTTTCTTCATCTTCACTTTTCATTTCTTGATTCATCTTTCTTTAAACATTGATATATAAAATATTCAAAACTAATTAAGGCTAATATTAAATTTACACATGGTATAACAACGTTTACTTTGTTTAACAATGAAAATTACAGTTAATGTGCACTTATCATTCTGCCCCCGCGAATTACAATACCTAGCTCTGCCACTAAGTAGATAAATAATGCAGCAAAAAAATTTCTTGAATTAGTAATTACATACCTTTCATGTTGACTAACTAGCCTTTCTTTTTTGTCTTTCGTTTGACAGTTTCGTTTATTCCTTTTAACACCATTTTTTCGTTTACCTGGTTCAAAAGAATAACAATTGGCTAAGCTTGAAAATGATGATATCAGCTTAACAACATAAGGAGTAAGAGCAAAATGGCAAAGACAATCAATTAGCCAACCCAAATTGAAAAAATAGTTCGGTGGTGCGCATAACAAAATCTAAAAGAATCAAGTCCCCCATATTATTACTGTGGTTTTCCTGCTTTTCTCCTGGTCACAATCAGCATCTCTCACAGTCTCCTCATCCTTCCGTTACAATGTGGCTTCTCCTTCCCAAACTCATGGAGGTAAGAAAAAGAAGACAGGAAAAGCCTTAAAAACATGGACGGTAACAATAAAATAGCCATAGTTTTAAAAGTTTGAACAAAGCAAAAACCTCATAAAGTTGTCAAGCAATGCAACTTCAATTGGATTCAGAATAAAGTGAAAAACTTTTGCTCATTTGGCTACCAATTGATAGAATATTTTACCAGCTCTTAGAAATGTGAATCAAAACAATTTATTAGGGCTTATAGAAAATTATCTTTTCAACTTGAAGTTCAAAATGTACAAGTAGCTCAAGTTCCATAAGTAACACCCAATATGAGAAATTATAGCCCTTACTCCTTTGCTCGGAGAAGAAAGTTTCGGAGTTCTTACTAGCTTCACTCGCATTTAGAGGAATTCCCCCGAATCTTTCAGAGCTTGGCGCACAGCATAACCATCTTCTTTACCTGTATAAAAAGAAATTGAAAAATCTATCTGTTACCTTATGCATAACAAAACACGAAAATGCAATTATTTAGGTTTCTTGTAGAAAATTTTTAATAAAGAAGATCGGAATTATTTAGCTTTCTATATAATATGAATGAAAAGAAACAGATGAAAAAAGCATATATAGTAGATTTCTATATGATATGCCATTACTTTACAAATTTGAAGCTTATCTTGGCTAGATCAAGTTCTTCTGTCAGGGGAGTTTCCAAATTGGCCATGGCTGAGACTGCCCAACTAGGTTTAGACATAAAAAATTGTACCAGACCCCATATAGCTACACATTCAAGCATGGTTCTGTTATAATTCTCTACGCAATCCCGTCCAGGATCTTGAATGGTTATTGAGTTTGATGGAGAGATGCACTAAACCAGACACACGTAATCTCGTGAATTGTATGCATAATGTTCAGTGTATGCATTGTGTCTTCATTATTCAATAAGGGTAGCTAGTATTGACTAATTCTACTATGGTAACCTAACTATATAAAACTCAATGATATTAGCTCTCCACCAGTGACTTTCTTTTAGCAAGTGTACCTCCTTTATGTGAAGTTGTTGAGTTTAGAGAACTACTTTACTCGAACCATAATATACAATCTATTTGGATGGATCTCATGGATAATTCTTGTGTTTCTCATCATCTTCCTACATATGAATTTCATGGATCCATTTAGTTTGATTTTTAAATTAATCGCTGATGCATTGATTACCCATTAGACAACAAAGCATAGTCTTTTTTAGAATTGGGTCATGCAATCTACATGCATGTTAGGCACGTAGATGAGCTGGTTCTTTCTTCGAGTTTGGCTTAATTTTTCAAGATGGTGCAATTGTTTAGGATCCTACTCATATATGCTATGGACCAAAGCACCTAGAAGTAATTGCCCATGAATGGATGGCCATTGGGACACTTCTCCTTAGTCATTACTGGTGAGCTCTTCAGGTTAGTACTATTGTTGCATGTTTGATAAAGATAGTTCTGACAGTACAAACAACATTTAAGCTTATTTTCCTTCATTGGATACCGTTGAATATTTTGTCAACCACTTTACTCAGCATGCCCCTAGGAGATATGGTGTTAGCTAGGTTTCCTTCGTTTGAACTTATAAGTCATATTCATCACTCTGGTTTCCCTCTACTGCTTGCCAAACTAATTTCTGGGTTTTGATATTCTCAAGAGTCAAGTGTATTCACAGTTGTTTAGAAATCAAGCAAGATTTGTTAAGCTCTCACAATTTATTTTCTCCTAGAAAGTAACGAAAAATGCTGAAATTTTGTTTGCCTCTTTGTCAAGAGCCCAGATTTATTGCAACAAGGCAAAAGTATGTTACTTTGGATTGGGTCATGGATTCATGAGGCACTGTTCACATCTTTTCATCCATGCATGTTTCAGAAGAATATGAGTATATTGATATTTTTTCTTCTCTATAACTTAACAAGCTTTATGAGTGACAAGTGTTAGACAATTGTTTCCTAGGCTCTCTATATTGATTTTCTTCTAGAATATGTTTCGCAAAGTCAGGCTAAAGCACGTTCAGTTTATCCCCTTTTTCTCTCCAAGCCCTTTTGGCTAAAGCTTAAAACGATAACTTATTCACATATTTACATAAACTAAAAATAGTGAGTAACTAGACAGTAATTTACAAAATACTTTCATATTATAATAAGAACATAAAGTGAAACATAAAATTTGACATAGCATATACTTGGCAAAATTAATTTGTTTTAGTACATATCATGCCACTGTTAAATCAATAGGAATCACAAAGGGCCACAAGTGCATATGTCAAGCTATATGTTCTCTCTTTATGTTCAAATAGTATGAGGTCTGAATAAGTAATTTTTTTCCTTAAAAAGTATGATAATGTGATGTAACCAAATATGTGAAGAAATAAAAGTTCACTATAAGTAGCCTTGTTTTTAGCTTAGTGAAACATGCTCTCATTGACGAACCCGCTACTCTTTTTGCTTCCATATTAAGTTTTCTTTTTTTGCTTGTGTTATTTACTGTTATTAGTGTAGTTAATATGGGATAATTTTCATGTAGAAAAGTAGAACTGGCTCAATTAACTGGTATTGCTACCAATCTTTGCTTTCCCCTTCCCGACCTCGAAGACATAGAAATGTAATTAAGAAGTTGACTCAAAATTCTTATTGAAGGGGGTTTCTTGAGCTCCATTTAATGTTTCTTAATTCAATGTGCATTATCTTACAAGGCAGTAAGCAATTGTAAGCAATGAGGTTTCCATGTCACCCATTTGTATTGATAATGATTTATTGATTTAAATTATAATGAATATGTGAGTATATGCTTCCATTGTTATCTTTTCATTTGTCTAAAATTTGGGTGTTCATTGCTTGTTGCAATAATTACAATTACAAGTATGATAATGGATGCATCATGGTGAACTGGGGATAGAGTACGGGTTCGTATGGATGTAAATTTTTTGTTTTTTAATTTAATTTTGACCTATAGCAGGCGCCCCTATAAATTGTTCTGGGGTACGATAATTACAACCCTCAACCGGGGCGTTGAAGTCGTTACTATAGGTCCAATAGCCTGTAAGGGCTACAGCTGTCGCTTCGATAGGTCTTTTGCAGCGGGCCTGTACCAATGACTACGTAGGGACGACAAATATTTTTAGAGGCAGCAAAGTGGTCTAGTATAGCGACACATGGCGCCCCCGTTGGCCTTATCTCTTGTAGTATATAAGTGGTCCATGTTAACGTTATTATACTGCATTGTACGTAGTTTGTTTTTTTTTTTTGGAAAAGTAGTGTTTCATTCATTAAAAATATTCCTCACAAATGGAGAAATGAAAGTTGCCATACAATCAAACCAAAGAGAAATCGAATGTGAACGTGTAAGAAGAACGAACCCAAAATGTTTATTGATATTGGACACTGAGACTACACTCTTTTTTCAAAATCCCACACCGGTTTTTTACACTAACAACTCTCAGTTTATAGTCTATAAAAACAAAAGAGCTACGGTAATTAATTTTAAGTCAAAAGGCCCTTGAAATTTTTTTAGGAGGGCCCTTAAATGCAGAGAAAATGTTAAAAGTTTTGGGCATAAATTACAAAAGTGCGCCTTTTAATTATGTATTAAGTTTAAAGGTATACTAAAAAATATTGAACCCCTTAGAATAATGTTGGGCTTGAGGCGGCTGTCTCAGTTGCCTAATAGCAGGATTGGCCCTCAGGAACTAGAGAATATACATGTTATGAAGCAGCTAGAATACGTAAAGTTTAGGATTGATCAGCGAGTCAACGTGGTGCATTTTACGCTGATCAAGGGATTGAATTGTGCTTAATATGTATGAGAAATATGTACGGTCTCCATTGCATGTTTGCACGTAATCCGTTGAACGTAGTTTACCATATTCAGACTAGTAATTTGTGACAATATACGCATGCAATATGCTCCAAAAAATGAAACCATCAACCACCTCAATTCTCGAACAATGTCCATACTAAATAACTTCAATCATTGAAATGATCAACCCCTGAACTCAATTTAGCAAAACAACGCATTCATACGTTTAATCCATGATTCTTATTGTGGACGAAAATTGACACTATGAGTTAATATATACATGTAATATGTTAAAATGAAAGAATGAACGATGTAACCGATTTCAGATGTAATTTAGTACATTTCGTAATTGTGATCTGTGAACATATATGCACTGAATATATTAAGCAAGGCGTACTTGTCTATATGGCTTTTTTTCCCCCCGAAAGGTGTCCTATATGGCTATATCCCCTTTCTTAATAAATCGGGTATAAATCATAGTTACAAAACCTGTTATAGAATCATAGTAGTTTGGTATACAAAGCCCTTAATCTATTACAAATTCATGCGTGTAACCTGCTCCAAAATGATCCCACAAACTAGGAACATATATACACCTAAGCTATTACAAAATAGATACATGGAAAGAAAAAATAAACAAAGAAATAAGCAGATATACATAAATACGAACACACCACCATGTAGATAATATACCAAAAACTTATGAATGCTGATTTAAACAAACAGTAAACGTTGATTTAAACAAGCAGTACAAAGTTCGAAGTTACCCCACAAACGTATAACTGAATAAAACTACATTCAAAGACTAACAGATATACGTAGTAATATTCATTTCCAAATTTTAACTATTTAAGACAAAAAGACCACATAAACAAATCACTTTTTTCCTTTGACATTTGACAAAAACTCCTTATTAACATTCCAAGGCATACTTGTAAAGGTAGACGGCAAGGTACGTAACGCCTTGCATCTAACACACTAGACTCACCCTTCTTCCCAAGAAGGCTACCATTAGTTATATATTCGGCAAACTTGATTACAAATATCCCACAATTATACTTCCACAATTAGAATAAGAAAAGTTACAAATATAAGGGCCCGATCCACTTTGGCATTATATTGTGTGCTTTGGGCTTATCTCGCATGATTTTGCATTTCGGCTTGCACCCAAAAGGCCTCATATCAGTTAAAGTAAGTCTCTTTAACTTATAAAAAAGGCCTTCTTTTCAATGCCAATAGTTTGTTCCTTTTTAATTTGTTACCCTATTAACCACAAGACTTAGCATATCACTACAAGAAAACAAGGATATAGCGGCAACATTAGTCGTCGGAATTAACCAATAAGTCGTGACTATATCGCTATAGCCTCGTCCTTGTGGAACAACATCGACGACAATGTTGTCTCTATAGACCTAAACACCTATTCCCACAACCAATAGTCATCAGTATAGGCAGCACATGTTCTTCCACGAGTGTCCATTAACTGCAACGACTATGTCATCTCTATAGACATAAACACCTATTCCCACATCCAATAGTTGTCGGTATAGATAGCACAACCCAACCCACGAGTGTCCATTAACTGGAATGACTAAGTCGTGTCTACAGACTTGAACACCTATTCCCACGATCAATAGTCATCACTATATTGTTGATCTATCGCCGATATATTGTTTACGTGCCACATCTATATGTCCCCGCTCTTTTAACATGTTAGATCTATAGCGACAACTTGTCGTCACTATTTCTCTTCACTTTTGCACTAAATAAATTTTTTTTAATTGAAATAATATTTAAGCTTTTCGTCACTTTATATTCAAAATTAACCATATCACCTACATAAAATACAACCATAACCATCCATGCTATTTACTATAATTCCCACTAGTAATATTTAAAATACTTACATGCACTTTCTAGTTTAAGTACATAGCATTTCCTCAAAATAGAGCACTAGCTAAGAAATTCCTAACGCCTGACAGTGGTTAACAAAAGTCAAGATGGAGCACTAGCTAAGAGGCAATGGTTAACAAAAGTAAAGATGGAGCACTAGCTAAGAGGCAATGGTTAACAAAAGTAAAGATGGAGTACTAGCTAAGAAGTTTATAGCCAAAAGTATTAGAAGTCAAGTCGGAGCTCCAAGAAGTTTATAGTTAAAAGTTAACAGAAGTCATGTTAGAAATTCTTTAGGCAATCCCTACATGTCTCCCAAAGCCTCGTCCTCAGCACCTTCTTCGTCGTCTTCATCTAAAATTGCTGCTGGTAAATATTTTAAGACACGATCAAGAGTCCATTTAAGACTCCTAATCTCAGCCTCGTGTGCTGCAATCAAATCATCTTTAGATGCCATAGAATTTGAAGACTCGCCGGTCTCCAAACAAACCTGCACTTGTGATGTGCCCTTCAAGATCCTCCCAACACCACGAGCATGACCTCGGTGGGTTCCAAAAACCTCTTTCAGAATGGCATGCTCATCGACTGATTCATTGTTAGTGGCGGCTTGGGTCAATTGAGTCTCTTTTACTTGAACAAGCTTTTCCTAAAATAAAGAAAACAAGTATGAAATCTACAAATAACTTAAAAACAACTAAAGTGAGATAATTGGAGATTTAGAATGTAAAATGTACTAACCATGCCAGCCTCTGTTGCAGCATTTACCCACTCCCTATTTTTCTGCCCATGGAATCTCACATAGGTGTCGATCAAGCTTGGAAACTCCTCAGTATCATGCTTTTTCTACAGCAATTGATGAGCATTGAATATTTAAGTCAACAGGATAAATTACAAAGAAATGGAAGACAAAAAGAACATGAACAATCATGACAATTATTCGACAAACTGGACAGTTTATGAGCATTTTGAATTTAGTCCAATGAGCACATCAGATTTCAGCAAACATGACAGTTAAATATAGCAAAAAACTAAGTCATGGAAATACCTAAAATATTTTTCATGAACATCTCAAGATTGTTATCAATGATAACTAATCAAACCTAATCAAAATCTAACTTTTTGCCAGCATCAGGTGACATTTTAATGATAGCAGACTCAAAGAATTATTTATAGGATCACATGAGTGTCCAGAAGGATGAAAAACATAAGTCAATCAATATTTCTGTGTTGTGCAATAACTCCTCTATAATTGTCATATCATATTATAAAAGTGCCATCCAATATTCTAACTAATCAGTTCTGAAATCAGCTTCTATTCATTATCATATCATATTATAAAAGAGCCATCCAATATTCTAACTGATCAGTACTAAAATCAGCTTCTATTCAAAGACAAAAAAAATTAAACAAATCCAAATGATAAGTCTAATCCCATGGAAAATAGCTCCCAGCCATATCTGCCACCAAAATTTATCATATCTCAATTACTACAACTTAGCCCTCTTTGACACTAATCTAGTCTCGTTGAAGGTCGTCAACCCCCTTGCTTCCTAGAATCTAGAGATATTCACACCCCTACGAATTTCAGTTGTAACATACACCCATCAACTATCAATTTCAGTTAGTATGTCTTCTTTTTCTAATTAAATGCTGCAAATTTTGGTTTTGAGTTTCTTTCTATTTTTCCCGAATCACTTCTCAACACGTTGATAGAAAATAATCAAAATTGCTGAGATATATATTTTTCGAAAGGCAATTAAGCTCTACTTTCTAATCCAAACAAAATATTGATGATAACACTAAGTTTGCTTATAAAGATGAAAGTGCTATATTCACATCCAACGTGACATTACTTCATGACAACATCATCACAAGATGTAAATATGGACTAAAAGTGTTAGCAATGTAAAACAGTGCCTGTGTTAAGGTGAGTGATACCCACCTCAGCATAGCGCGTGGCTGCGAAACTCCTCGAGCCTTGCAAACTAGGGTATTTCACATTGGCACGGTTTTCCTTATTCGTTGCAGATCTTGCCTGTAGAAAGAAAAAATTATCTATTCCGTGCTTGAAGTAACTTTGAGATAAAACTATTATAGACAAACAACTATCATACTTACTTTGAACTCTGGACTCTCAAACAATTCCACTATTTTTTGCCAATCCTGATTAGATATACCGCGGTATGGAGTGTCTGGTCCCTTTAATTCATAATGCTCATGACATTCCCTTTTATAATCGTGATAGCAATCAGCCGATATGCGCTTGATACCTTTCCAGACACTGTCCAATTCGTCCTTTGTTTGGCCAGATTCAACATCAAAGTATCGCTATAGAAAACAGGGAAAAAAAAGATAACATTAAGATTAAATAGACATGACACCTAAAAGTAAATAACCAAAACAAATTGTTTAGGCAACATACTAGAACTTCATTCCTTATGCATGTATTCTCCTCGTCAGGGACATCTTTCCATTGAACATAGAATGGTGGTACAGTGATCCTCACTGTATTTCCTATTAGCCGTGTGTACATGTTTTGATTGTCCCCAACCGGCATTTGAGTTTTATAGCCGGTATCAAACTCAATTGGAAGTCTTTTACATCCAGTCTTTACAAATGCATCCTCCAAGTTCAAGCTCTTGAAGACACTCAGTTTGTTTGTTGATTGTGCTATAAATATAGTATGCATTAGAAAAATCATTAAAGGCATATGATGATTTATATTTATTATGTCTAATCTCATGAAAACTTCTAGTTCAAACTTGCACTTAATTACCTGACTGCTGACATCTCCTAGGTACCACGCCAGATGGTGGATGAGGAGGATTGGCACCACCATCTCCTCCATAGGCCATTACATCAGCCATTACTCTTCATGATATGAACAAAGAAAAAAAATGTTCATAAAGATAGGCTCATAGTTGGTTTTGCCCAAAAATAAAAGCCCCAAGCACGAAACAAACTACAAACTTGTAACGAGCATCAAACTATCAAAAATAATTCATAACAATTATTTAATATTTACCAACTGCTTCCAAGACTGTAACCTGAAAAATCTAATGCAAATAGATTCATGAAATGAAAAAGGCTGAAGTAGTGGATGAATGGAGCTGTATTTCGAAGCTATAAACTAAGGTATCCACAGAGAAATGGGTCCTAAAAATGATTCCAAAAGGGTCTTTAAAAAACTGCAAAAAGATCATGAAAGCTATTCCAATGTTGAAGACATGCTTGTTACAGAAGATGAAATGTGCACAAAAATGAAGTGTGAAGGCAAGCATGCCTTGGGACAAACCAGACCAAATAGGTTCTTTCATTATGGGCATACTAGTTAGTCAAAATGTAAAGTTAACTAAAATCTAGTTTTTATGTGAAGAAGATAAATTTTCAACGAGTATAACCGGGGGGGGGAATGAAAAATGAATAAAATGAAGATTTAGATAATGATACATCACATTTCATCTATTCATATACATAACATAATAACAAGAAATAATAATGTTTTAAAGCAGAAGGACATGCAAACAACCATAAGGATATGAGTTCACTATTCCCATTGGTTATTTCATATAAATACACAAAAATCATTTAGAGGTAACTAAGAACACAAAAAAAGAGTATTTTGTGGATCTTCCTTTGCTTAGAGCTCACAGATTATTGACGAGAAAGACTATCAGAGAATGTTGGAAACTCACAAAACTGCCAAACCCACCATACGTAGGCTTTGGGGTTTATGTTCCAAAATTATCCGGCAAATTGCATATAATATTCATATGATTTCTATTAAAATTTTCTGGCTCGATTATTCGTTTTCGTTTCAAACAGTAAACAAAAACTGAAATGGAGAGTCTAGGGTTGTAGATTTTTAGTACAGAATACAAGAACTTAGCCTGAAAAATCTATGAAGTTTCTGTAATCCAAACGCAACTATCATTCTCAACCCAAAATAGGGGAAAAAACAAAAAATCAGTGCAGTAGAATAGAGGGTTACGCAATAGAAAAATGACGAGTTTAAAACGAAAAGGCCAGAAAGAGAGGAATCGATGAAGAAAGGCAAGATGGGAAAACAATTACCAGTCTGAGTAGAAGGAATTTTGGTCTCTTAAAAAGGTCTGTAATCCTATTGCACCGTTGCGCGTTCCAAAGTTCGGTGGTCACCTATGGCTACGGCATACTCATTCCTCGACAATTTGCGTTCGACGGTGACTGCTGTGAGGCTGAGGTATGGACTCGGTGGTGGAGCTATGGAACAGCACTTGGAGGCAAAGGAGCAGAACAGTAAATGTAGAAGGGCCAAAATGATGAAGCGGTAGGGTTAAGTGTTATTTTATATTATTACTATAGCGACGACTTCGTCGTCTCTATAGCCATTAAATTTTTCCGCAACCGCGCCAACACTACCCGCCCAATTTTTCCTTAGTGAATTTTCATTTTTGACCTAGATTTCATTTACCATGCCCGCCCAGTTGTTCTAATTCTCGATCTCTCTTTTTTCCCGAACGTTCCATAATTATTATCTCAATTTTTTTTAATATCAATAATATGTTCCGTTTTCATTTTTCGACTAAAGTGTATTTTTTTTTGGCAAGTCTCAAGTGGCCTAACAAAGTCTTTGATGGCCATTGACTAATTCTAAAATCCAAGCAATGTTGTTAGAGGTAGAACAGCAATATCCTCTTAAGAAATACTATTCCGAGTCACTATAATAGTGGTGGTTGGTCTCCTCGTTCTCCGCAGTGCCACCTGCTGCATCAATGTCTTCACTCTCGTATTCTTGTAGTGTATCATCTTCCAAATCATCGTCATTAATGAATGAAACAATACATGAAAACGAAGGAAAACTAATTTAAAGACAAGCAATTACTCTATTACAATAACAATTGCTCTATGTAAATCGAAGCACATCAAATTAATGTAAATGTATATAACATACAAGAAGGTATAGAATTAAATGGTTACCTTTTTGTAAAACGAACCATGAAAATGTCTTCTATGCAATAGCTCGATATTAGTGTAGCCGTTTCTCTGAAGCTCTTCCTTGTGCAACCTGTGAACAGTAATACAACCTTTATAGTGTATTAGGCTTATACCACAGAACCAAAATAAGATACTTTAATAAATGAATCTTACATTGCATATGTGTCAATTTCAGGGCAGTTGTTTAGGATGTAAAACATCGCCTGTTTTCGAACTTTAGGAGGAAGATTCTTTATTGAAAGTTTAACAATTGGTCAGCATTGTGACTTGAAAACTGACAGTTGTCTACTCGGAATATTTACATCATGATTCCTTTCTAGACGGTTGAATCGTGTTTCCACATCCTCAAAATACCTAGAGCAAAATGTTAAAGCCTCTTCAACCACATATCCTTCAGCTATAGGACCTTCTAGCCTCGCTGGATTTCGAACAAAGTCCTTCAATTTCTTGAGATATCTTTCAAATGGATACATCCATCGCATATAAACTGGTCCCCCAAGTATTGCTTCCTCAAGTAGATGCATCACTAGGTGAATCATAATGTCAAAGAAAGCTGGAGGAAATATTCGCTCCATCTTACACAGGACTGCTATAAGTTGCTCTTGTGCAGCAATCATATCACTTACCTTAAGTGACCTTGCACAGAGTTGTTTGAAGAAGGTGCACAATTCAATTATTGTTGTGGAAATAGTACTGTCCAAGTATGCAACACATGCAACTGGTAACAACCTCTGCAATATAATGTGGCAGTCATGGGACTTCAAACCAGTGATCCGGCTACAATCTGTTGGTACATTTTTCCTTGGGTTAGCAGCGAATCCATCAGGAAATTTTGTAGACTTAATGAAGTTGCAAAATCTCTTACGATTTTGTGTACTTAATGTATATCCAGCTACTGGCATCATCCACCTATCTCCATCCTGATATAAGTGTAACTCTCTCCTTATTCCCAAATCCATCAAATCACTTCTGGCATTGACTGTGTCCTTAGATTTTTGTGGATCACCCAAAATCGTACCGAGTAAGCTTTAACACATATTTTTTTCCACATGCATAACATCAATATTGTCTTTTAGCTCAATGGTAGACCAGTATGGAAGCTCGTAGAATATACTTTTCTTTTGCCAATTCAGTGCTTCTTCATCTTTTCTACTTTTATCAGCTCCACTTGTTGAATGCTTTCCTGGCATAGAAGGACGTACGCGGCTCAATTGCTCTAAAATCTCTTCACTAGTAAATCGATGTGGTGGTGTTCTGGTCTCTCTCTGCCCATTAAAGTCAAGACTGGACATGAAACAGTGCCTTGAAGGAACGAATCGACGATGCCCTACATAAGCTATCTTGCCGCGCACACGAACTGAAGATGTTTCTTTGTTACATGTAGGACATCCCATATAGCCTTGGCCACTCCATCTCGACAGACTACTCCTAGCTGGAAAGTCATTAACTGTCCAAAGTAGTGATGCATGCAATTTAAAGACTTCCCTAGTAGGAGTTCCAGCATCACGTACGTTAATACCAACTGTCCACAGTTCTTTTAAATCATCCACTAATGGGCGTAAGAATACATCCATGTCTTTACCTGGCGCATGAGGACCTGGAATTAAGAGAGTCAACATCAAGTATTCAGGTTTCATACATAACCACGAGAGAAGGTTGTATGTTGCCATTACCACCAGCCACACACTATATGATTGACTCATATTATGAAATGGATTGAATCCATCTGCTGTTAAAGCAAATCGAACATTTCGGATTTCATTTGCAAAATAAGGATACTTTTTTTCAAATTCCTTCCATGCTTTTCCATCAACTGGATGCCTCATCAGATCTTCATCATGTGATCTTCCATAACTATGCCACCTCATAAGCTTTGCTGTTTTCTCCATTGCAAATAATCGTCTCAGTCTAGGTGCAAGAGGAAAGTAACGCAAAACTTTATGTGGAACATTACTGCGAGATCTACCTGTAGTTTCTATCCAACGGCTCTCTTTGCAAACCGGACAATTTTGTCTGTCAGCGTACTCTTTCCAAAATAGTGGACAGTCATTCTTGCAAACATAAATAGAAATGTAGCCTAATCAAAGCTTTGATAACAACTTTTTAACTTCATAGTGAGAATTCACCAAATTCATATTTGGATAAGGTAGCTTTTGTAGCTTTAAAAGATCATCAAAAAACTTACTGGTCCACTTATTCATCACCTTCATATGCATCAACTTCATTAAGAAATTTAAAGAGGAGAATGAAGAAACTCCTGGTTGTAATTCTGAATGTAGAACCTCAAATAAATCATCATACTGATAAACGTCTCTCCAACTACATCATTCATAACCTATGTAATCTCATCTATCATGTCATCTGTCATCACTGTTTGAGCATTCGGAGGTTGTATGTTACTATGGTGAACTTTTGGCTCCCCATGATATATCCATCTATCATAACTCGGTGCAAACCCATCACGCAGAATATCATCATGAACATCTTCTAAAGTTAATTTGTTGCGGTTTACACAATTTTTACATGGGCAAACGATCAAGCCCCTATCATTCACAAGTGGTCTTGAACTACTTATAAACTCACGCAAACCAGTACGAAACTCAGGAGACCTTAACTGATTTCTTTCCTTCGTCCAACTTTTATCAATATCCATATTTTATTAGCTACACAAATAAATCGTACGCTTATTAAAACTAATCTCTTACTACTTGCAATAAGATATAAGAATATTAGAAAATTTCTAGAAAAAGGAGAAGCTAACTACACCTTAAAAAAACTTCTATTCTTCACTTTTCATTTCTACATGATTAAGTTTCACTCTTAAGGTGTAAATTATTTATACTTCTAAGCTTTCATCTTTTGAGGCATGATTATTTCATTTTTACATCAATTTTTTTATTCAATGGGAATGGTATATTTGTTATTCTTCACTTTCACTATTACAACTTATAATGTTATATGATTAAGTTTCACTCTTAAGGTGAAAATTACTTCTTAGGCTTCATTTTTTAAAGCATAATTATTTCATTTTTACATGCATAGATTAATTTTTCCAAATTGTCAGGCAACTTTTACATTTGAGACAACCCTTAAATTTAAAAAAAAAGGACTAAATTTTTGTAATGAAAAAAAAAGATTGAACTTGTTACATAAATACAAGAACAAAATTGTTACATAAATACAAGAACAAACCTATATAGAACAACTTATTTCACCTTCTTACATATTATGCAATAATTTTAGATGAACAAAATATTTACTCACACATAGGTGAATATATGTAAGAAAAACTAACTTGCACTATACCATGACAAGGGAAAATATAAAAGAAAAAATGAAAAAATTACTCACCAAATAAGAAAAATTTCTCTTCACTCTTTCATCACTGTTCTTCTCGCCGCAGGCAAAAAAAAAATGAATGAAAAATGCTAATGTAGGAGAAGTAGATATGGGACATTTATTATTTAAGTTTTACCCGTGATGCTGTCGTCCCTATAAACCTCAAGGTCGTGCCTGTAGCGACATGCACAATAGATACAGGAAATATTTAATGGGCAGGATTTACTCACTTATTCTTCACTCCTCGCCTATAAAAGAATATGAAACTCAAATTAGAGTTTTTGTTAAGATGAGTTATTTTACAAAAGAAATCATTTCAAACTAAATTATAATAAAATAATTGTATAAAATGCTTAAGGGTGTGGTGCCTAATGTGATTAATACCCAAAAGTTAAGAAAAGCTAGAAAATCAAGAATTAACTAAGATTTGAGTATAAAATACATGAGTTTAATTAAACTAATTTAAAAATCCTTAAAATTCAATAAATTTAAAAATCATAATTTAAATAGTTAAAGTTATAAAGTCTCATATTTAATAAAATGGGGCTTAAATTATAATATGTATAAACTAATTTATGGGTTTTAAATAAATAAAGTTAAACATAAACTAAAATTAAAATCTTATAAACTTTTTAAATTAACTTGAAAGAATCCTCAAAATAAAAGACTAAAATAACTGAAAATAAAAGTGTATTGGCTAAAATAAATAAAACATAAGTTTCTGGGCCCATCCAAAAGCGATCGAAAGTATAAGGTCTAAAAGTGACAAAATCAGAAGTTTTATGCTCATTTAAACTAAATAAAAAGTTTAAGGCTTAAATGACACAAGACAAAACTTTGGGGTTAAAATTTTAAATATTAAAAAATACAAAAAATTGCTCCCTCAACCCCTCCATCATTCGACCGAGCAGAGAGGGAGAGGGGCAGAGAGGTCGTGAGAAGGGGTGAGAAAGGGCAGCTGGATTTTGTCACCTCCCTCGCCGGTGAAGCCATGCCGGACACAGCGCACGGTGGTGGCGCACATGGTGGGTGGTATCTTTGGTGCTATTTCCTTTTTCTGCCTATTGGTTTTACCAAGAAATGCATAAATTCCAAGTTGTGTTTGTTGTTGAATGTGTGTGCTTGCAAAATTCTTCAAGGACACAGAAGGGAAGAGGGGACGGTTGGGATGGCCGTGTTTGTGTTGTGTCTTTGCTAAATGTATGTTGATGAATGTGTGGAGAAGATGGTGGTATGTGTGCTTGTAGAAATTTCATAGACAAAGAGGGGGAAGAGGGGACAGTGGAGAGGCAGAGAAGAGGGAAGAAGCAGACCTCTTGGTGGCTAGATTGGGCTGCTGGGAGTGTGTGGTGTTGTGGGAGGATATATACAAATTAATTAGGCATAGGGTTGCATGGGGAGGGATGTTTGAATGAGGGTTACTAATTTGGGTAAAGGTCTTAAACTTATGGGTTAATTATAATGATTCGAATTAAGGACTAAGAGGTTAATTAGGATGCTAAATAACTAAGCTTTTGTAGGGATTGTAAAATAAAAAGAAATTTTGTAAAATGTGAATTATGCTTAATTTACTTAAATGGTTAATTAAATTGTAATTAATCAAGTAAATTACAATTTATTAATTAAGATAAATATTCATTAAAATAAGTTTAAGAATTAAATTCGATAAATTTCAGTAGCGACGCAACTAAAAATTCGAAAATGTAAAGTTTAAAATTTTAATATTTCTCGGTCGCTACAGTTATTGTTTTTTATTAATGACAAATATAATTCCAACTCTCTCCTCTCTCCTACTAGATAGCCACCCATTGAAATTCTTCTCTCTTTTGTATATATTACTCTTTCTCTAGTTTGTTTTAATATTTCCGTGCTTTACTTATGCCAATTGACAGTTTTATTCTTTTTACATGTATATATTAATTATTCTCACTAGTTTATTTTGACGTTTTCATGCACAAACGATAATTGCAAATATAATTAACAAAGGCATGTTGTTTGAAATGTTATTCTATAATATATTTTTCAATCATTTGAAAATTTTTCTCTGAATGCAATTTGAAGCACAAAGGTTATATATGAACATGATGCATGTATTTCAATATACTATTTATGAATATGTCCATTACAATTATTTCGACTGGTTAATTTTGAAATGAATTTTACTATGACTTTGGTGTATTTGATACATGATTTAATGACTTTAAAATGATTTTTGAAGACTTTCTCCAAAAAAAAAAAAAATTTTGAAGACACCAAAACAATTTCAAGAATAATTAATTTATTGAAATTAATGTGCTTAATTGGGTGTTTACGTCAATAAAAAATCTCCAATAATACAGTGCTAACCGAAAGCTTGGAACACTGTTTCAGTTTACAATCTAATTAACAAAGGTTATAGATAAGCATTAAGCAACTAATGCAGTATCTTTACTTGTAAACTATAGGATGGATTTAAAAAAATTAGGTAGCAGGCGAAGAATGCTAAAAAGAATCAAGGAGATGCTTTTAGTGCAGAAGAATCATAAGTGAAAATAAGAATTTCAAGGGGCAAGTGACTGACGAGTGGGGTGGGAGGAGGGAGATGGAAGAGAAAAAAAGTGAAGAGCTTTTCTACCCAAATCTAGCTCTTTTCATATAATCAGATTACCAATAAAAATCAGACAAATCCTCATGTGACTTGGTTGATATTTAATGGTAGTATGGCTCTTTACAAGGAGCCTAATCTGGCACATTAGGAACCATGGTAGGGGGAACTATACTTTTTGTTATTAATAAAAAATAATAACATTGAATGAGATGGACATTAAATGAAATGACATGGAGACATTTAATGAGATGTAATACAACTATAGATTGGATGTGCTATCTAGGATGGTACATATATTATACCTACGTTTTTCTCTTAATCTTGAAGTATAAAGAATGTCATCTACACTTTTGAATTTTCACCAAGCACTTGCTTCGTACACGCAGTAAGTTGTGAGGTTGAAAAGTTGTTTGTGGTCTGATATTTAATTCTTACCCAATTTAATTTTAGAGACAATGGGCAATGGGTTGGGTTTTGAATTTGGACAATTGAATTTTATGTTTATTGCTGGGTTTGATTAGTTTTAAGAATATTAAATGTGTGGACTTAAATTTAACTATAACAACCAAAATTTACTGTGTTCTTTAAATAAAAAGGTTGTTTTACAAATATATCCCTACAAGTTAGATATATTTCAAATATACCTTCAAACATCTTCAAATATACACCACTAGTAGAAAATAATATTGAATTAAAAAGAATAATGTTATTAAGAACTTTAATAATTTCTAATCAAATTATGTAACCATGAATTGCTCTCATTGGATTGTATTTACTAATAGATACATAAGGTTGTTAGCACAAAATTTGGGATTTCTATCATCAAAGATTGACTGCCAATATATATCATGCAATCCAATATTTTTTATTCTTTCCTTTTAATTTGTTATTACTATGTTTATATATTTATGAATAATTGTTAAATGTATATTGACTATTTTTTTAGAAAATATATATAGACTATTAAACTTTTTTAGCTTAAATGTTTTTTAACACTATCATGTAGGGCAACCGATGATACGGGTTTTATGGTTGGTTCACAATATATTACTACATGTTGGAACCACTTATATTTTGTAATGTTAACAATTATTGAAAATTTGTTACCACACATATATATATATTTTTTTTTTTTTTTGCGAGAGGAATTTGTTACGGTGACTTAATTTGTAAAAGAATGATAAAATAACCCATAATATGTATTTCATATATCCAAGAAAAATTTAAAATACACAATTTAATAAGGATACAACACAAAATGAAGTGTTACAAAATATTTGTTACTTTTTTCACATTTTTCCCATTTATAAGCATTGCAATGCAAGTTCAAACAATGATGGTTGTGCATGTTAAAATTTGTTACTATATTTGATTAAAAAAAATGTGTTACTATCTTTATTTCCATTTCTTTTTTGGTATCAAATTTGTTACCACAATGCTTGAAAAAAAATTCGTTACCACAAAACAATTGTCATCACATTCTAAGCTGCGTGTAGAAATTCATTGTAACAAATTAAAAATTACCATATTCAAGGTAACAATTAGAAATACTACAATATCACGAAAATTCATAGTAGCAATTAATCAGGATTTCATGGTAACTATCGTGGTTATTATTATTATTATTATTATTATTATTATTATTATTATTATTATTATTAAATGGTGATGCTTTAACAAACCTCACCAAGTCACCGTGCGCTGCCAAATCACCTCCGTTTAATTGTGTTAAGACAGTAAAAAAAAAAAAAAAAGAACGCATTGTAAAAAATAAAAAATAAAAAATAAAATTTGATATGAAACATCTAAAACTCATCAGGAAACCAAAAATAAAAAATAAAAGGAAGGGCAATGGCCACCCAAAAACATCAAAACTATGGTAGTAACAAAAAATATATATACATACATATATATATATATATATGTCAACACTAAAAAAAGGGGGGGAAGAGATAAAAGTGAAGTTGTTCTGATGACCAAAAACGAAGAAGCGAAAACACCATAGTGGATGAGGGTATAGTTTCTAACAAGAATGAACTTCTGTCAGCTACGAAATTTCAAAAAACTAAATAAATAAAATAAAAAATAAAAAGCGTTGCAGCAATAGCTTTTGCCGTTCTAGGCTCTGCTGCGAGCATCGTAGTAGCATTCTGTCTGCAGGGGATGCTGTGCTGCTGTGCGAACTGCGAGATGGTGGCGGTCAGTGCTGGTCCTATCAACACTGGGTACCTAGGCAAACTCTAAAAAAATGGACCCCCATAACGAGTAATATAGGGACGGACCCAGGGGGTGGAAGGGGGCAAAGCCCCTTTCCCGGGCTGCCCCTGAATTTTTTTTAATACTATATTTCTTCTTCTTCTTTTTTATCGTGACCGTTAAGAGTTGTTCCCAAATTATGCTAATATCTGAATTCATTACTAACCAATCCAAAAATTACTCAATCCTAAACTAAACCAATAAACATAAAACATTAAACATCATCTTTATTGTCGTTTGAAGCAGAAACTGAAGAAGATGTTAAAGAATTTAGGGTTCCTGGCATATTTTGTTCGAGTCTTTTAGAATCCCACGTCAGTAGTTTAAATTGACAACTCTTGGTTTGTGATCTACAAAAAGATTGGCCCTAATAGTATTGAGTTGCAACGCCAATGGGCCTTTCAAATCTTCCCAGAAAGGGCCCCGTAATGTGGAGAAAAAAATCGGCCCTTATGATATTGAGTTGTAGCCCTAGTGGGCCTTTAAAATCTAAACAAAGGGCTCCAGAATGTAAAATATGAGGTCTTTTTACACGAGTCGTTGTGTTATAACAAAAAAAATCTTACAAAAAAAGGCCACATAATGTAAAATTTTAGGCCTTTTTGCACATGAGCCGTGGGGTTATAACCAAAAAAATGGGGCCCCCTATAAGGTTGGGCCTGAAGTAGCCGCCTCACCTGCCTAATGTAAGGACCGGCCCTAGTGGCGGTGGCGGTGGCGGCTTGCGGCGGTAGAAGATGGAAGGATGTGACGATGGTGTGGCTAGAGTTTCATAATATATATATATATATAGAGAGAGAGAGAGAGAGAGAGAGAGAGAGAGAGAGAGGATTTAGGGTATATAAAAAAAAATCACTTACAATATATAATTTAAAAATATGTAAATATTTAAAATTTTAAAATCCAAAAAGAAAAATATAAAAAGATAACTAAAAAAAAATTAAAAATAAAGGTGGCATAATTACAAGGGTGGTATATGTGAAATTAGTTTCAAAGCATGGTGTAAAAAAAAAAAAAAAAAGACTACTATGCAAAATAGGGTAAAATATCTAATTATCTCATAATATGTTTTCGTTTTTTCCAAAAAAAGGGAAAGAAAAAAGAAAACTTGTGATTTCAAGAAGGATGAAGCAAGGGACTTTTAAAATAAATACAAGGGGTGAGAACAAATTTTGAACACCTTGTATATATAAATATATAGCTAGCATATATATATATATATATATATCGTGAATTACTTGAATGATATTTTTAAGCCTTTTGCCACGTGCTGAGAGATGTACAGCTCAATCAAATATTGAATCTTTAAAAATAAGAGGAACTTGACCAAATAGGCAACTTTCCATGCCAAAAAATAAGCAGTTTTTGTCTAAAAATCTACAATCCCACATCTTATTACCCACTTATTACAAAGATAAATATGGAATCAAATCAAATTACTACATATATATAACAAACAATGAATTTTCTCTTTATCATTCATGAATTTCTCTATGATGTTCAACCTAAAAGTGCTGCATAGAGTAGCTGATTCCAAGTGTCTGGCAAGCCAGGAAGGCACCAATGGCTACAATCCAAGCCATTATGCTTGCTGTAATATGTTGGATGAGCATCCTTTCTATATTGGGAAAGTAATGTTATGTCCAATAAATACACTGGTTTCTTGATTCTGCTCAATACTTTGTTCACTACAACTGCAGATAATGGTACGCCGGCTGGATACTTTATCCCAAAGAATGGCTGTGTTTGACTGCTACACGACTTTCCTGCCTCATTCCAATCCTTGCCCCTATTTTATTATAATAATAACACACGATAATTGACTGAAGGGTTTTAATATAATTAGTCGTGGGGTTTTTGCAACGATTGGTGGTTGTCGTGTTAATTAAATCATGTTCAGTCTAACGTCATAATGAAGAAAAGAAATGCTTACTCGTAGTGTGTTGGAGAAATTCCTTGGAAAAAGATTTTCGTTCTTGAAGGATCGACGTTTCGGTTGACCCATCTAGCCCATGTGGTCAACCCTTTATAGAAAGCAACGAGACGGTTCATGTCTTTGTATAATTTTCCTCCCTCTTCCAAGTAATTCCATCTATGAATAGAAATCAAATTAATAATTAGATGTAAGATACAAGTCATGCTAATTAATATATGCTTTTGGAAACAGATATACATATTCTTAAAAGATAGATAATGTGATATTAATCTTACGGTTGAGAACTTTTGGTGTGAGTCCACCAATGCCACGTGTTGAAAATCAGCATGTCCATTCCTAACCACGCATCCCCATTCCTAATCGAGTCAATCTTCAAAACCCAACCCACCTTTTGTCTCTCCAAGTCTACTAGGTATGGGGTACGATAGAGTAGCAATTTCACTCCATAATCCTAAATTGGAAGGAAAAAAAGGGTTAAAGTAAGTGCACATGCGTTGGTTCACACATTATTGCTTCATTGACGTTGTCTTTGTACAACCTCAGTTGAGTGCAAGCAAATGTTCTTGGCCCTACGTGACCTGTGTGGGTGGGTTGTGGGGGACCAAGTTGTGTCTAACTATCGTGTCTAACTACGAGCACGAGCATGGACGAGAAATAATTGCTAAAGTTGTAATACAACTTTATATTTTATAAAATTAAAGGACTAGGTAAGCATATCATACATTACCATCAGAGGTCTGACGGGAGATCAGAATTATAAGCATATGAGCTAAAATAAAATACCCTCTCTTTATTGTAATGATTGTCCTATTAAAAACTCTTGTTGTCTAAGAGCTTGTTTGAAGCTTTTTATTTTTTTAATTTATAAAAAGACATTAAAATGAATGGAAATGAATGATGGATATTTAATTGAAGTTTGAAATGTGTAGTGATTGTTGAATAGTTATCAAATCAATAGTCAAATCATGGTAGGTGAAATTATAAAGAGGAAAAATAAAGAGCTTCAAACAAGCTCTAAGCTTAGAACCGTGTCTAGTCGAGCATCATGTGCAGAATAGACAACCAGGACAGCTACCGCTTGTTCTTTTCTTGAGGTATTATATTAATTAACATAATAATAATAATAATAATACTACCAAATAGACTTTTGTGTTGTCAACTTTTTTAATAGCTGTCTACTTCCATTCATAATGAGAGACATTAATTTAGTTAATTAATCAATCAATCCCCAGAAGTCTTTGTCTTTTGAAATTTATGCTGTTGTTACCCAAATTACGTTATCTACTGATAATTACTTGTCCAATTACTTTGATTGTGCAACCAATTTTTTCCAACATCCTAATAATGATGCTTTTGTTGCCTTTCTACGACTTCCTCGACCATCTTATTTGTCGGAATTTGGATTCCCACGTATATTAAAATATAGGAAAAAAGAAACAGATGCCTATGGAAATGATATAATTTCAAATGTTTAGTGTTACCAATGCCATCAGACGTATACGTGGTGTGCATCTAGATACGTTACATCAACTGACAGCACATCATCATAGATAGAGGGACTAATGTGACATGTCAAAGTACATGCTGTACATTTGACACTAAACCTCTGGAATTATATCATTTCCTATATATATTTGAACAAGACAAATTAGACAAGAGCATTTAATTTTTCTTTCACAAACTTACCATTGGGTACATATATAAATAAATTAATTAAAGATCTATTGTCAATTGATAATCAATGAATTTCTATGACCAAGCGAAGCAAAAGGTATGCAAAGTTTATGGGCTCGTTAGAAAATAGAAAAAAAGAAGATTTAATATACTTGTAGCATGCCTCATTAGTACATGCATGTGTCGCAGTGGCTGTTGTCGACATGACGCAGTACTGAAGTGGCATTATCATGTTAGTGGCAAATATATGCTATCACTCGTTAACATCATATTATATGATATTTTGGTGTAAAGATTGTTTTAAAAATGGCAAACAAATAAATTAAAATGCGCTAATTACTTTTGCTTGAGCAAAAAGCGCTTCAGAATGTCTTACCACATTTTTTGTTTTCTTTCTTTCTTTCTCAGGGAGTGGAGGGAGTGAAAATAATCTAACGTCATATATATGATATCATACAATTAAATGGAGTGTTCTGATGCACACCATACAGCAATATTTTGTCATACGGTTACGTGGCATGTATCGAGATTAGAGATTTGAGGCACACCACTTAGTTTTAGTTTCTTATGTATTGTGTCTCGATTCTTGATACATGTTATATGGTCAAATGATATCATATGGTGTCATATATATATATATATGATGTTAGATTGGACCACGGGCAAGAGATTTGAAAGTTAAAGTAAAAGCACTTATAATTGAAATAATTGAGCCCCCCAAAAACGTCCGCCAGTTAGCAACTTGATAAAGTGAGTGTAGCTTTCAGAAGAGTCACCTAACCAACTCTTTCAAGCACACAACATGGATAACCACTTATAGAAAGCATGTAAATTAGAGAACGCGCACAACATATGCGACAAAAACAATTCTTTATTAATAACCTATAAGTTGTGAATCCTATATATTAATTCTTTATTAATTACTTATAAGTTGTGAATAATCCTACAAATTGTAAGAGAGAATAACATCACTAATAAGACTATGTACTTTGTTCCTACACAGAAATATCAATTATAATTTAAAAATTCTGATCGTTTGATATTAATTTGTTGGAATTTTTTTTTTAAAAGGCAACTGCTATCACTAATCAAAAGTTTAGGAGTAATTTGAATACCGAAGCACTCCCATTCAAATTTGAGATCCAGTCAACCTACCCCACCCCACCTACCCACCCAAAAGAATTAGCAAAATATTTAAATTAAAGAGGAAAACATTGAAAAAAGAAAGAGAAAAGAATGTGCATGGAACTTACCAAGAATGTAATTTCAGAAAGTACTTCTCTTGTTATGAATGAAGTTCTAGCATTAGGTACCCATGAGTGAATCATGCAACTCAGTGACTGCCACATGTTCAGACTCAGTGAGTCACCCACAAACATGATCTTCTTTCCTCTCCATCTTTCCAAAAATGCCACTCCATTAAACCTGCAACACCCATAACCCAATTC
The DNA here is from genome assembly GCA_963692815.1 of Nyctanthes arbor-tristis. Classification (NCBI taxonomy): domain Eukaryota; kingdom Viridiplantae; phylum Streptophyta; class Magnoliopsida; order Lamiales; family Oleaceae; genus Nyctanthes; species Nyctanthes arbor-tristis. The sequence goes on along the minus strand of CAVNYN010286599.1, from coordinate 16,801 downwards.
ACATTCATGCATATATATATATATATATGACAATATATATCATATAATATGCATTCAGTAATGTTCTAAAAATCGTAAAATGTGAAAAAACAAAAGTCAATTCTCATCATTGAACTTCACGCATCTAGTTGGCGTGCTGCTTAGACAAAAAGTAACATCAATAGTACTAAACATCAGTTTAAGTGATAATATATGTGATATTAAATTATATAATTGGACTTAAAAATATGCAGATATGACCAACTAAGTATAACTTATATCATTTAATATCACATCAACCGCTATTGAGAACCGATCGTGGTTAAATAGCATTACTTTTTTTTTATTACATTGGAAGAGTGTTACCTTGGCAAGTTACAAGAGAAGGGCTGCCATCTATACTTGAGATAGGTTTTATCCGGTCTTCGGTACTTCTGGCAATTGAACTCATCGTCTATGAAGGGACATTTTGAGAAATCGTAAAGGGGGTACGAGGCATCATACACCCATTTCCCTCGGAATATATTGCACCGGGCACCGGCAAGCTTCCGGGCTGTGGCGGCCGCGGCGTTGGTGGCGTTGAAGCTTAACTCAGCCTGTGTCCGGTGCAGAATAAACAAGAAGAAAAAGAAGAGGGGTTTGGAAAGAAGAAACATTACCATTTCTTCTTGGATTCCGATCCAAGAAAGAAAATTTATTGTTAGATTGAAGTGAGGATGCAAGAAACAGGCTTATATATAATGGAGGGAGGGCCATCTGGTGCCGGAATTTATGAAATATTTTATGTATGAGTTTTGATGAGTTAAGTAGCATGTGGGGCTGAGAGAGAGTTGATTCCTTTTCTTCTTTGTGGAAAATGGAATCTATATTTTTAAGGGTGAATTGCAGCAAAGGTTGGCAATTTTTGTATCCATTTGCATTTTCATTTACAAACTTTAAATATGAATAAATAGGTAATTCATTTCACTTTCATCCAAATACATATGTTTAATCATTAAAATATATTATTAAGGCATATTTAGCAACCGTATAAATTGAAATACTACTGTAATTGAAATTAAAATTCAAATCTACGTCACCTTAGAACAAAGGAAAATGACATATATATGTGCACAGAAAAGTGACACATGTATACAATCTTAAAATTTCAAATTAAGTTTTATATTACTATTTTGTCATTCTATACACATGTTATTTTTTTATATTCTTACACGATGTGAATTTGAAGCTTAATTTTAGCTATAATTAATAGGATTCTATTTAAATGGTTGTCATGGACCCTTATATTTTAGTGATCATATATATGTATTTGGATAACGTCATAACAGTACAAAATAAATGCAAAAAAATAGAGATTTATTAGTTCAAATATAAAACCTGCGGATGAAAGTACGAATAAGTCCAAAGGTTGGGAACTTTTCTGCAATTTACCCATACTTTTATGACAAATCAAGGGGAGTATAACTGTACCACGCATTCCCGGGAGTATTACTATACTACGCATTCCCATCGTGTGAATTTGGAAAATGCTTCCAACTTTTACACATCGTGGATCTAATTTATTAATAAGTTTATTTTATTTATTTCTTCATTAATATATTTAATATATAGGATTATATATTTTGTTATATTTTTGTTTTTAATACTGATCAATAAATTATGCACGTGTATCTATGTACGCTTGCAGTGTTGCATGCTAAAATAAGGTTTTTAAAAAACATTAAGTGTGATGAATTTTCGAGGTAAAGGTCCAACTTTGGCTAGGAGAAGAAAGAAAGTATACATATTCTTCGCCTACACTTTCCACTGTTGTTAAACCTCAAATGCCAAAATTCTCATTTTCATATCTTTCCTTAGATTTTGCTTGACTGACTTAAAGAAAATAATTGTGCAAAATAATGCCCATGATACTATGGAAAAGTCAATACATTATCATTCACAAGAAAAAAATTGTTTTTCCTCTAATTAATACCGGCCATGACCCGACAAGTTTGTAAACTTTGTCTTATACAGAGATCAAGGTGATTCAAACATCTTATTAATTGTTGTTTGTCCCCTCTGTGCATCTTCTTCCATTTCAATCCTCTCTTCCTCTATTCTCTCATGTCCTCTATTTTTGGGTTGGGGGGGAGGGTAGAGAAGGGATAGCCTTCTTGGCCTGTGGCGAAGTTAAAGGGTGGTCACTTCGATCCCTGGCTACCCCAATTTTTACAGGAGGCAAAAAAGAAAAAAAAAACTTTTTTTTAGTATTTCGGCTGTCCCTTCGACCATATTCTAATTTACGCTGGTGTTCTTGGTCCAAGGGTATAGACCACTGTTCTTGGTCTAAGGCTACCCATTTTTAGAAAATCCTTTAAAAAAAAAAAAAACAATATTAGAATTAGAGGAAAAGTAATGCATGGGTTTAGGGCCGTCAAATGTGGGCTTCCCTTGTATCATTTTCTGTTAAATTTTTAAATTTCATCTTATTACAGTCACATTCATTTTTCAAAGTTTGAACTAGCTAGATGCTACTAGGTGAAAGGAATAGTGAAATGGGTGAGGCTCAAGTGTTCTCACAAGTACCTATCAATGGATTGTGATAATTTGATGTAAATTTTTGGTTGACGTTTTGTTTTTATTTTTTTTAATTAATTGGATTATTAATTGCTTTACTCTTAGGTTACGACCACGTTTAGTTATATCACGTCTTCGTCTTATCGAACATATTCCATGTGTGTCACCATGTTGTCGATGCAACGTCTGTGTTTCTCAAAGGTTTCTTTCTTCGCCATATGTTTTTATGCCTTTTCCTTTCTTTTTTTAATCATAATAAATAGTAGACTTCAAGAAAATTCCTTCAAGAACTTTTTGTGAAGTGTACTAATTACATAATGTTTCAAAAACTACTCTTTATTTGATATATATCAAGAGTCTCATCAGATTACTTTGACGTGAAGTCTATTCCTTTTAAACTATTATGGGCATTAAATTAAATTATTTAAAACTCACGTGTTTGGAGATGATCCGGTAAGAGGACCTCCAATTAACCTCATTCTGGTATAGAACTGTCAATTTGCTTCTTATCTTTTTCTTTTTTCCCCCCTTTTCTTTACCGGGCGTTTTGCCCTTTTTTCTTCCTCAGCCGAAATCTTTCGACAGCCTTACTTTTGACCTTTTTCATTTTTTCCCCTTTTTTCCGCTTATATTCCTTCAATTGTGCATCTATGAGGTTGTTAAGATTTTAAGTCCCTACTTTGACAATTAAGTACAAGTGCAACTTTTACCAATATTTTATATAAGAAGAAAATGAAATGGGTTTTTTATGAGTTCTATAAATTCTGATTGACTGTGGTTTATATGAGTTTTATGAATTCTTAGTCTGCAAAGTTTATAGTATTTTCAGATTCCTTGAAAGAAAATAAGGACAGAAGAATTATATGAACACCTCAATTCCTGATTTGAAGCACAGTTGTGTGTCTATATAAATAGTCGTTATCCAATAAAAATAGGATGCAACATACAAAATAAAGAAAAGGGGGAAATAAGGGACAGAAGGCTTATGGGGGAGTGAAAGGGAAAGGAAAGGAGCTTTATAAAATATTTTGCAGTGGGAACCCAATACTAATACTAAAATAAACAGGATTAGCGGTGTCTTTATTATTTTTTATTCTGATTTTACCAGTAAGAAAAAAATCACCATTACATTGACAATTCAACCAACAGCTAGCTATTCTTGTTTACACTAATTTGTTTCAAGATTCATGTACCATTACATTGATTCGTTTTCCACTTTACTTTTTTCCCCTTCATTGTAATTTCAGAAATGCTCTTAACTGACATTAACTAATTAAACATTTTAAGATGGACTAGTTCTCAGCTAGCTTCTTGTTTGATAAGTTTGCTTGATCTAACATATTGTGTTCTAATTACAGCTTTAGCTACATAATAGAAAAATGGTATACCAAAACTGATTTTAATTGCTGATAAGTACTTCAAATTTCATTGCAAAAAGGATGTTTCTGAATTTACTACTAGCTAAGGTATGGACACATTAATATTTTTGATCATTATAGGAGTTCCAGCTGCTGCTGCTGCTACTCTATATTCTCAGGTAAAAGATCTAGCTTGTCTCATATACTAAGGTATGGCTACACTTGTTTATATAAGCTTATTGTGATTACTTGTTCTTGAGTTTCTTTTGTTGCTCTTGATGGGTGTTACAACACTAGGAAAGCCTAAGAGCATTGCTAGATTTCAATATGGTATATCATTACTTAACAAATTTGAAGCTTATCTGGATGGAATCCATGATATATCATTAAGGGTAGCTATTATTAACTAATTCCACTATGGTAACGTAACTATATAAAGCTCAATGATATTAGCTCTCCACTAGTGAATTTCTTTTAGCATGTGCAGCTATTTTATGTGAAGTTGTTGATTTTGGAGAACTACATGACTTGAATCATAATATATAATCTATTTGGATAGATCTCACATATAATTCTTGTGTTTCTCATCATCTTCCTGCACATGAATTTCATGGATCAATTTATTTTTATTTTTAAATTAATCGTTCATGCATTGATTATCCATTAGACACCAAAGCATAGTCTTTTTTAGAATTAGGTCATGCAATATACATGCATTACGGGCAAGTAGATGAGCTGGTTCTTTCTTTGAGTTTGGCTTAATTTTTCAAGATGATGTATTTGATTAGGATCCTACTCATGTATGCTATGGACCAAAGCACCTAGAAGCAATTGCCCATGAACGGATGGCCATCTGGACACTTCTCATTGTCATTACTGATGAGCTCTTCAGGTTAGTGCTGTTATTGCATGTTTGATAAATCATGTTGGATAGTTCTGATAGTACAAACAACATTTTAGCTTATTTTTTTCATTGGATATTGTTGAATATTTTGTCAACCACTTTACTCAGCATGCCCTTAGGAGATATGGTGTTAGCTAAGTTTCCTTCATTGGAACTTATAAGTCATATTCATCGCTCTGGTTTCCATCTACTGCTTGCCAAATTTCTGAGTTTTTTTATAGTCACAGTTGTTTAGAATTGCCACATAATGGATGTAAAGTTAAATGAATTTTGTGAGAATTAATAGTGTAAAAATGAGTAAAAGAAGATTATTAAGGGCTGAAATTTTTGGCAATATTTATTATTGGGGAAGCTTGAAATTATGAAGAATTGCAAGAATTATTGCCTATAAGATGACTACAAATTTGGAACAGTTTATATCGTGAAATTAAAGACTGGTTTTGCTAGATAATTTGGTGCAGAAATGAGTCAAAAAAATAATAATTATAGACAAATCTGTTATTAAGCATCTCAAAGGCTTGAAATCAAGATAAAATCCAAAAAAATACACAGGAATATGTGACTGATTTTCCCCAAACAGAAAGTAGTAATGACTGCTCGGTTATGTTTTCTAACATGCAACCCTAATCTTTGATTTTTTTGTATAACCAGGGTTATTACAAGTGACTGAAGCTGAAATCCCCCACACACCATCTCTATAAGTTGCACATAAACCCTTCAAATTATTATTTTTTTCCCTTGTCAAATACTGAAATCAGTTTTTATGTGTGGGGTAATGCTGAAATCAGTGCTTAAGTGTTTAAGAGGAAACTGAAATCAGTGTTTAAGTGTGGGGTAATGCTGAAATCAATGTTTAAAATTGCCTATTTGCCTCCATTTCAAAAAAGAAAATGACCTATTTACTTGAAATTCCCCATTAGGTAATTATATATTTTTCATGTGCCTTCATTTTAAGAACTATAATTGAAGTCCATTACAAGAATTCCTCTTCCCACCGTGTTCAATGTAGCAAAGGTTGGATTATATGAAATCATTGCACCAAACTTTGTCATATTAAATTTGGTTTAACTCATGTGCCTTCATTTTGTTTGACAAGGGTTACAACGTTCTTTTAAACTTTTGAGTAATTGACTTCAGACATTGATTATTTGCATTTGTAGGTGTATATTGTATGAAGCAAGTAACTTTAGAAGGCATGGAAATGTGATCCTCCACATGTTGCGAGGTCCTTTGTTGTTTGGTTTCTCTCTCTTTATATAGTTTTTTTTTTCAAAAGATAAGTTCTCTTCTTAGTTTGGACTCTCTTCTTTTTGAGATTTTGTGATGCCAAAATTTTCAAAAGATGTTGGTGGATTTGGATTTTATGGCTTGTTTTGAAGTATGGTTTTGTCGAATTTAGCTGAGTTATTTGCTTCACTAATTAATAGGCTTATCTTTCTTATTTGTAGGATTGACATTGTGTTTATGAACTGTGTGTTCAAAGAAATGTGGGGTTGTAATATGTGTGAGAATGATGGTAATAATGAGCTTGGGGAATCATTGCTGATTCATGTACTTTTTTTTTTGAAGAAATTGAGTCGCCGCAATAGATTTTTTAAAAAATTTAATCTATCTATTGGAGCGACAGCTCGTCTCCATAGATAATCTATAGGGCAACAAAGTCGTTACAAAATTCCCAGCATCTATGGACGCGACAAAGTCGTTGCAATGAGGCAAGAGGTGCGGGGCTGTTGTGACAACGCTTTAGCAATGACAAGTCGCTGCAATTAGTTAACAACCATGACCTCTGCAGCTATTGACGCGATAAATGTCGCCCCAATTGGTATTTTGCCTTGTGGTGGGTACAGTGTACAACAAATATGAGTATATTATTAGAATACTAAAAGAATTAATTAAGTAAAATGGGCTTTTATTCTCGCTATTGCATACGATATCATAATGGAAATAGAAAAAAGAACATATTAATTATTATATTGGGTAGCGTAATTGCACAAAATGATGGATGTGTTCAAGTTGATTGATTGTGACCTGACCAAATCATTTGGAAATGATACACAACTCCACTGTGAGATAACAAATGGAATTTTGCCATCATAATTCTTGAAAGCTAAGTTTTATATATATCCTTTTGGATAAATTATTAGGTTAAAGTTGTTGTCAATTGATTACTTACATATGAGATGCTAATCAGGTAAATAAGCTGAAAATTTTGACTCCCATTACATGTGGTGGGGAAGAAAAAAAGACACACAACATTACAACTAATAACTCCGTTATTGTCAAAGTTTCTTTATTTGATTAGTTGTTACCAGTGACACTAAAATGCTTTAATACATTTGAATTTTTTATTTAGCTTCAGCCTTATGAAGCGAAGAAAGACGTAATTTTCTTTGCATTAAAATTTTCTAACAAGCATGTAGAATATATAATAAAAATTGTATGATTATAAATATTTATTTATAATGCAATCTATTTATATATGAGAAAGCAACATGAAATGCCAAGAAAACAAAAACAAATATGGTTCAAATTGTCAGTTCTCGGGCTGGACATGACTCGAATTCGAACCAAGCACGCTTCCCTATAGATCTCCCCATGTTATCAAAAAAAAATAAAAAAATAAAAAATAAAAAGAGAGAAACAGATTGAAGTGATAGGCTTTGGCTTGTGCTATAGGGATAGGGTTAACGTAGGACATGCTATGCTCTTATTCTGTAATTATTATTTTTAGTTACTAGTACTTAGAATCTAAACAATGGCTTCCCCACATAAAGCCTAAAGAACGGAGTACTCCAAGACGGTTTTTAAACTTTATTAATCCGAGGTTGGCATCATTTTCCTTGAATCCTACGCCCAACATTAATTAGTTCTTGCTCTAGTTAATGAAGTGATTTCTACTCAATTGCTAAAATAATTAATTGTTAAAGAATAATATCCTGCTGGATCGGTTAAACTACCATATCCGATGGATATTTTGTGGGTCAGGATTTCTTCTTAACAAGAGCTTTGTCAAGTTGACGAACTGCTTCTAGATAAGAGTGCTCAGTTAAATATGCAGTGACTCAATATTTAGGAACTGAAGAAAGTCTAGCTGGTCAATACTACTGGATTGTCTGGAACTCATTACAAATCAATTTCGAGTCTGTTTTGATTTTATCAATGTCATCTAGATAATTGACTCTTTCAACTTGCATGGCAGCTATATAAGTTACAAACGTAAGACACGTAACTGTACACTGTCACGTGAACAGATAAAAATTGTCGAAGGGCAGAACCACAGAGAAAGGGGCCATAGGACCTCCCTTTCAACGGCTGGTCCACTTGGCTGCTAGTAATTTGCTTGGTTACGAAGTTGATAGAAAAGTGGAATTAGTTTGGAATTTTATATGCATTTGACATAATAGAAATTGGTTGTATTTACCTAACTTGGAATTATAATAAAGCATTGAAGCATAAGCATGCAAGTCACAATCGTGGATTAGTTGGAGCAATTGGGATAAAAGCCAGCTTGTTGGCGAATAAAATGCATTTTGGAGCCCATGAAATTTTTATATATAGAGAAATTGAATCTAAATGCTTCTCTCACATATATATACACACACTTATATAGTTGTTAAACCCAAATCAAGAATTCGATAAGCTGGACCTTGACCTAATAGTTATGTAGGACGAATTACAATTATCCGAGCAATTGGCCAAAACCCGTATGAAAACTGGTTTTTGGAAAAACTATTTCTTTTGATTTCACAAATGAAGGAAGCATCATGCGATTTGTCTGAACGGGAGTCTGATATTTGGCATAATTTGTAGTACTCCTTTATTGGGTACCAAAAACTTTTTCTAGTATATTAATTATGAAGAGAAATAATCTCCTTCCTCATGTTGGGAGGAAATTAATTCAAAGTTCCTACACTAACGCCACAGTGCCATCGTTAGTTATATATTGATGAATACTTTTTATTCTTTCAATAAAAAAATGTAAACTAAATTGAAGGTTAGTCTCCAATCTATCTATTTATATATTAAAAGAACATAGTGGGTGAATCCTTTTCTCCCTTCCATTTCCTGTGGTGAAACTCACGGTACACTTATCCTTTTTTTTTTATATTATATATGAATATGAATTAATATTTCCATTTTTTCCTTTTGCTTCCAGTCTAAGATTGTCAAATCCTAAATCCCTATCTTTGTTTTCTTTCCCTAACTATGCACTTAAATCTTGGTTCCTCCCATTCCATTATCATCAAATTCAACTCCATAATTGCTTCCAATTCCTAAATTGATTCATAATATTCGACTCCTTAATTAATTAAAGAGCCTATTTCATTCGAAATCTTCCAAATGAGCATTTTACTAATTGATATTAAATATTTTAAATCAAAGTGTGGACTTCATAATTCAAGTGCTTGGAATCATCGGCAACTGCAATTTTGATATAAAATTTCAAATGCCTCATAGAATTTATTTGAATTTCATGACTTTGCATAACTATTTGTCGGTAAAATCTATCTATATGTTAAAAGAACATAGTGGGTCAACCCTTTTTTCCCTGCCATTTCGTGTGGTGAAACTCGCTATACACTTATTCTTTTTTTTTTTTAATTATATGAACATGAATTAATATTTCCATTTTTTTCCTTTTGCTTCCAGTCCCAGATTGTCAAACCCAAACTCCTATCTTCACTTTCTTTCCCTAATTATTCCCTTACATCTCAGTTTCTCCCATTCCATTATCATCAAATTCAAGTCCATAATTGATTCCGAGTATTCGACTCCTTAATTAATTAAAATGCTTGTTTCATTCGAAATCTTCCAAATGAGCATTTTACTAATTGATATGAAAATTTTGAAATCAAAGCATTGTCTCTATAATTCCAGTGCTTGGAATCATTAGCAACTGCAATTTTGATATAAAATTTCGAGTGCCTCATATAATTGATTTGAATTTCATGACTTTACATAATTATTTGTTGGTAAAAATTATAAGGAATGTACAAAGTTTATTTTGAAAAATTTGACGTTCACTTCTGAGTTATTAATTTTGAAATTATGATCATGGACGTTCACTGCTACCCAATTAGCTTAACCTTATTTTTAAAAATTGGTGCAAGGAATGGATGTTTGCGTCAATTTCTTGAAGATGTAATGTGAGATATTTGAATATCCATTTTTGAATATCCATTTTTTCCTATCTGTAGAAGATCAGAACATTTCCAATATTCCCATTTAAAAAATTGTGTCTTCCTAGAGCTGAAGTTGAGAAAGATAATCAAGCCCAGACAAGCATTCTCTACATTGCTTTTGTATTTGAAAATAATCTATGTGAGAATTATGTGCTCATGGGGTTTATCTATTTCATGCCTATGTCAAATCTTTTTGGTTCATTTTTTTTGTTTCTATTTGGTTGCTAATTTTCTATGGGGTTTAACTTTTTTTTTTTTTTATTAATGTTGTTATTATTCTTGGCATTATATTTTATAACAAGTTTATAACAAGTTTTGAGTATACATCTCACATATATACAACTAATATCATTATTTGTATATTCCTAACATCCTAACTCACTACAATGTCGCCGCTACAGGCCCAAAAGTCGCCGCTATAGACCAATAGCGGCGACTTTTTGTGGCAATCGCGTTGTTACTATTGGCTGGTACCTGTTGCCTTCGATCTCGACGACCAAAGACCCTATAGCAACAACAGCTACACATCGCCGCTATAGACAAAACGGTTTTAGGTCACAAAAAATATTCGACTCGACCCCCCACCCAGCTCCACCTCATTTAATTGAAACATTATGTTGCCACCACTATGATTCGAACCAGGGAAGCCCTCCTTTAACATGAATTAAGGCAATTTTCAATACAAAGTTTGCATATAAAATATATATTATATAAACTATTTCAACAATAGCGACAAACATGGTATCTATAGCAATGAAAATTCGTCAGTGTAAGGCAAAAGAAAGAAGGGAAATCTTCCCACCAAGCTTTATAGCGGCGACATCTATAGGACCTATAGCGGCGACATCAATTTGTCGCCGCTAGAAGGGTAACCCTACTGCGGCGACTGGTTGTTGCTGCTACAGCCAAAGCTGTAGCGACGAATTTCAGAGTCGCCGAAAATTTTCGTCGCAGTAGTTGATATTTCTTGTAGTGACTCCACTTTGAGTCATCTTTTCTTATTGACAATTATAAACTGGAAGGCTTCCAAGGCTGCGTCTCACAGTTTTTATATGATAAAAAATGTGGATTCTTCAATGAACATTTTTGAACTAGAAAATTTTGATTATGTAATCCCTCGATGATGTTCCAATGAGTTGTCTCAATCCCCTTCTCATGCTGCTAACTTTAATAGGTCCCTTGAATAGTTGATATATTTTCACGAGCAATTCAAAAGAGACATGAAAAAGTAATATAAATAAGCGACATGCTTATATCGCACAATTTCACTTGGTGTTGATCACATGGATAATTTTTAATCATCCAATGAAATTCTATCACATAGACATGTTACAATTTCATGTCTCTCTGTATTTTCACCTCAAAGAGGATCTGTGCTCAGTAGTGTCAAGTCATAGATAATTCCATCTCAAATCAATAAAAATTAGAGGCAGTGAAATTTTTCATGTTAGATTTTATTTAATTTAAAGAAATTGATTTTTAATCAACAATGCATGTTGTCATTGTCATTTTGAGAGTTATCATTAGTAGATGATTAAATATAACATATATGACAATTTTTTAAAATTTGGAATTTTTTTATTTTTCAATGAAATTGTAAGACAATGTTTATGTGTGCATTTATTTTTTAGAAATTGACAACAATTTTTGTTGAGAAACGTGAGTTACCTAAATGAAAAATTTATACTTGCTTCAACCTATAGAGTCCACATTGACAATGTTAAAATTAACTATTCACATAAGCAAAAAGTAGAGTTTTTAATGATCGTTAGAGGACATCTACACAAGTTAAATTTATTCTCCCTTGTCACAACCGGCTCACTTCTATTTTCACATAGATTAAGAAACTTTTTATCAACGTTATTGGCAAAATAATAATTTTATGGGTTTTTTCAAAAATAACCTTTTTTACATCAACACCTGATTTGGGGTGAATATAATACTCCTCAAGTCCTGTAAAAATGGCCTATTGTTCTTTTTTTATTGATCTCAAATTATAATCTATTTTCTTTAGTTAATATCTTAATTTTCTCATATTCCTTAATTTAATATGTATGGTTATCAATAAATAAAAACTATTAAAGTGGAATAATAATTAAATGATGAGGTATATTAGGAAAAATATTTTTAAATTCCATTTTCCAAGAATATTAATCGAACTTTCTTAATCTATGAAAAATAGGTATGAGAATATTTTCATGGGATAGAGTGAGTAATGTCAAATAAAAAAAGGAAAATGAGCCAATCTATTTTTTGTGGAATAGGGGTAGTAGTAAACTTTATTCTACTCTAAGAGAAACTGAAGGGCATTAATGACAATCAATGTTCTAAAAAGCGTGAAGTGTGGAAAAGCGTCGACCCAATGCTTCAAGCTTTTCAAGCTTAAGCGCGCCTAGGTGGCGTTTAAGCATTAAAAAGCGTTTTTTGATTTTTTGATTTTTTTAATTTTTAATCAATCTAAAGCCGTTAAATATTTCAAATAATGTATACTAAATTGACAAAATAAAAACATAAATATTATATCTAAATTATAATTTTAAAAGATATTATACAATTTAGTATTTTTAAAAGGCAAAAGGTGGATGCTTTCTACTATTATTAGGTTTCATGACAATGTCTAATGGGCCTAACATTATTGAGTTTTAGACTCTTAGTTATTAAATGACACAAAACAAGAAAAAAGCTCCAATATTGTTATTTAGACCATCAGCTATAAAATGGCCCAAATGTGACAAGGGTTCAATATTGAAAAAAAAAAATTTGCGGTCAATGTTTTTCATTGACCGCCTAGGCGCGCTTAATTGCACCTAGGCGGTCAACGAAAATCGTTGACCGCTTTTTTCACCACTTAGCCTAAAAGCAAAGCGTGAAGGCCGCGTTTCGCTCTTAGGCGCAACACTGATGACAATAGAGTAGACACATTGAGTGAATTTTTAGCATTAATTCTAGCCAATTTTTTCAATTTAATTAGTTGCTCCATGCACTAATCACATAGTTTTTAAATTAGTTATTTGGTCCATGATACGGGCTATCCTTTAATTTGTTGAATTCAAAAAGTAATTTGATGTACTCTTACGTTGCCACTATGATCACTTCCAAAAATTAAATCTAGCCAATTTTTTCAATTTAATTAGTTGCTCTATGCACAAATCACATAGTTTTTAAATTAGTTATTTGGTCCATGATACGGGCTATCCTTTAATTTGTTGAATTCAAAAAGTAATTTGATGTACTCTTACGTTGCCACTATGATCACTTCCAAAAATTAAATCTAGCCAATTTTTTCAATTTAATTAGTTGCTCTATGCACAAATCACATAGTTTTTAAATTAGTTATTTGGTCCATGATACGGGCTATCCTTTAATTTGTTGAATTCAAAAAGTAATTTGATGTACTCTTACGTTGCCACTATGATCACTTCCAAAAATTAAATCTAGCCAATTTTTTCAATTTAATTAGTTGCTCTATGCACAAATCACATAGTTTTTAAATTAGTTATTTGGTCCATGATACGGGCTATCCTTTAATTTGTTGAATTCAAAAAGTAATTTGATGTACTCTTACGTTGCCACTATGATCACTTCCAAAAATTAAATCTAGCCAATTTTTTCAATTTAATTAGTTGCTCTATGCACAAATCACATAGTTTTTAAATTAGTTATTTGGTCCATGATACGGGCTATCCTTTAATTTGTTGAATTCAAAAAGTAATTTGATGTACTCTTACGTTGCCACTATGATCACTTCCACTCTGGTGATAATCTATTATTCAATATAAAATATTTTGTCAATAATTTATGTCTGTGCAACGCACGGGTGTAAAACTAGTTTAGATAAAACAGCAAAATACTCTTCAAAATTTACAATTACATTTTTTTAATGTGCAAGATTCAAAGCCGTTCAAGTAACATATAGCAAACCTTATTCACTCAACTATTCAATTGATTGTGAATCTTATATGATCTAAATATCCATATAAACCCTTTCAAAAAATAAAACCATATAAACATGTTGTCCCTAATTAGTACTTCATTTCTATCTATGTCCCGAATTAATTATTGTTATTAAACTACCTATGCATTGAAAGTATTTCAAACAATTAATGAGACAGATCGGAAGAGCACACGTCAGACAAAATTAAATGTTTCAACCACATTGCCTATCAATTCTTAATTCGTATGAAAATACATATTGTTCTACCTTGGTGGGACTGGATCCACTATTATACTTCGCCCAAGAACGTAGATCCAATCACATCTGGATTCCTAAAAAGTAGTTGAACAATTCATCTCTCAACCAGTGGTTCACCTTAGTCTCATCAACAATGATCAGATAGACTTCCATTAATAGTTTCGGGAATTAATTGGTAATGTAGGAGGCTAGCACTTCGGCATTAATTTCATAATTTCTTATTTATAATATTAATGATGAATGCATTGTGAATAAAATGTGGAAGCACCCAAGAACCTAGATCAAAGAACATCTGAGTTCTTCAAAAGTAGTCTAATAATTCAACTCTCAACTGTGATTCACCTTAACCTCATCAGCAGTGATCACATAAACTTCCGTTTGAAGTTTCTAGAACATTTTGGTAATGTAAAGGGCCTGCCCTTAGGCTTTAAGTTCGTAGTTTCTTCGTTTTGATAGTAATTTTCGATATTAATGATGGGATGTATTACGAATAAACGCAGAAGTGGCAAAATATCTTTAGAACCCGTGTCATCCATTATTGTACAATTAACTCTATTCCCTCATATCACATCCTTCTTCCCCAAAACCACCTTGCGAGAATTGTCAATTGCTTCCTTTGTTGTGCCATCCGGCAAGGTGTGTTTGTCACTAACCTTTGTTAGGAACCACACACTATCGTGAAGACTCTCCCAAAAAAATGAGTTCTTTAATACTTCATCAACACTCAATCTATAGAATGAAATATATATTATACAATATTTCATTATATTTTCTACTTTTAGGAGAACAGTTATAAAATGTAATTTAAGATAAAAAAGGTTTTACCAACGATTAGGCATATCTAGATCCCAAAACCTGAATACCCTATTGCACTCCGCCCAAGAAGTTGGATCCAATAACATTTGGATTCCTCAGAAGTAGTCTGACAATTCATCTTTCAACTGGCGGTTCACCTTAACCTCCTTAAAAATCATCACAAAAAATTCTTACTTGTTTTGCAAATAAATTGGCAATGCAAGAGGCTAGCTCTTGAAGCGTTGACATCTTAATTTCTAATTTTTTATAGTAATGATGATATGCATTGCGAGTAAAATGCAGAAGCTGCCAAACATATTTAAATTCTCTGGATCAAAATCTATCCATTATTGTACGATTAAATTTCTTCCCCCATATCGCATCCTTCTCATCCAAAATTGCCTTACAAGTACCGTGGTTTTCTTCATATGTTGCCCATCCAACAAGCTGTATATGTCACTAACCTTTGTTAGAATCCTCACACTCGTATAGACTCTTCCAAAAAAAAAAAAAAAATTAGTGCTTTTTGTACTTCATCAACCCTTAATATTTAGAATGATGAAATATATAATATATTGTATTTTATTATATTTTCTTATTATATGAGAATACTACTTTTTTTTATCTATCCTACGGCGATGACTTCACTCTCTAAATGATTTGGAACCCTCTAAGAGACTAATTCCATTCTGCCTACTGAATATACTACTCTGGTCTAGATTTTCTTCTTTCTTTGTTCGCTAGCTAAAGAATGGTAAAGGGGATGCTAGCAGCTTCCATAGCTAGTCCACACTTAGAGCATCTCTAATGTAAATGTGTAATTTTGAAGTGACTAAAGGAAAATATAGACACATAAAATGTATAAATTTCAAATTTCTCTCTCTTCTTTCTTACCTTTTTCTTTCTTTATTTTCCATATTTTTTTTTTTACACAAAGTGCTTGACACTTTCTACGGCGAGACATTGTCAAAGACATAGTGCAAAGAAAATAAAAAATAAAGAGGGAAAATGTAACAAAGGAGATAAATAAGATAGAGAAAAGTGAAACTTGTATATTTTATATGTCTATCTCTATCTTCTACGTCATTTAAAGACTACACATTTGAATCAGAGATTCTCTAAGAGAAGATCCAAAAAGATTTTATGCATATCAGTGGACAAGAAGGCTTCCATGCAAAGGCTAGAATGAGAGTGCCCCTTGCTCCTTAGTCGGCCTTAAGCCTAGCCCCAATAAGAGTGTGTTACATGATCGTGTTAAAGAAGTGGGTATGAAACAATAATGGTAAAGAACAAACTGGCTAGCATGAGGAACGTACTACACTGCACTCCCGATTTGTCAGGTGTACTATGAAGAATGGCATGGACTGGCAGGAAATTCCATTCCACACAATATGAGGAGATCTAACTTCTTCTAAAGTAAGGGATGTCTCCTTCGCTTGTTTTCAATATGATTAGGCATATCTAGATTCCAAAACCTGATCCACTAGCACACTCCTCCAAGAACTTGCATCGAAGCACATCTAGATTCCTCAAAAGTAGTGTGACAATTCATCTCCCAACCAGTGTTTCACTTAAACTTCATCAGCAATGATCACATAAACAATATCCATTAAAAGTTTCAGGAAAAAATTGGTAATGTAGGAGGCCAGCCCTTGAGGCATTAAGTTCATAGTTTCTTATTTATGATAGTAATGATGGGATGCATTATGAATAAAACACATAAGCTGTAAAATATCCTTAGAATTCTCTAGATAAGAACACATTTCGCCCATCATTGTGCAGTTAACTTTCTTCCCTTATATCACATCTTTCTCTTTCAAAGCCACCCTGTGAG
>CAVNYN010286598.1:18839-34979 GCA_963692815.1 Nyctanthes arbor-tristis | reverse complement strand
TGCAAAAGTTAACCTTTACTAGTCGGATGCAAAAACTAGTTCTTATTTAATTTGTGATTAAATTTTCATTTCGAAAATGTACAAGAGGGGAGAGGAGGGGAAATAGGGCAAGAATAAGAGTGATTTGAACCCTGGTCTCCTATCCAAAAGTTTGAGCATCCAACCACTGCATACAATTTGAATCACAATTAGAAATCCAATTCTTGATACATACAACAGTAGCATATATTAAGTTGTTAACACCTTCCAAAAAACATATCTCACTCAAATTTGCATGCACCAAAAAACACATACCTAAGGTTAGGCATGCAACTAGGCATGGGCATTGGTTCAGTCGGGCCTGGTTAGACCCGAACTTGAAACCTGTAATATCCTGAAAATTTTTACAAATTAAAGTAAGCAACAAAATTGTTATTTTGAAAGAATGCCTTGAAAATTAAGAGATTGGTATTCAATTGATGTTAAAGAAAGAAGTTGGCTCCTAATTAACATAAACTAAAGTGTAGTGACTTAATTGACATAAATTGAAGTTCGGTGGCTTAATTGAAGGATGAGACAAAGTACAAGGACTTCCTAGACAATTTCCGCCAAGTGTGCGGTATATGTTGCACCACGTGTCGAGATGTGATTGGCGGAACTCAAAATTTATTAAAATCAATTAAATCTCAACTATTATAAAAAGGACCAAGGGGTCCTCAATCTTTCCAAAGCCCCCAAGTCATCCAATTTTTCCCTAAACTCCCAAAATTCGTCCAACATTGTGGATGGTGGAGAAATACCTATAGAAACCTACTAAAACACCTACTTCTCACTTAAAAAAGGCCCTTAACCTTATATAGATAGACCCTAACTCAAGAATAGCTTTAATTAAGGAATATCAAGGCTTTAAAGAAACCTTTTCACGTGGATTATTCAAGAAATATTTGAGATGAGTAACACTTGTCTTGGCTCTATCATTTTCCTTCCCTTTGCTCTGTTATTATCTTTGTATCTTGAATCTCTCTCTTTTGGAACTTGTGTCCTCCTTTATTTGAATTGGCCTTTGATATTTGACGATGCACCGTTATTTTGGATAAATGATTGTTCTTTGCTCTCGGGCATCGCTAGTGACGCCATAAACCCGTTCTACTCTGCTATCTGAATTGTTTTATGGCCTTACTGTGTGGTCTCGGCCATTCTGATATGTTATTGGATTGTATGGCTTACGGGTAGAGGCTAAACTAGTGATGTGCTCGAGCTTCGTATCTTTGTATCTGTGTATCTTTGTGGATGACCTCTTTATGCATAAAGCGACTCCTCTTCTGTATTGTTTTCTGTGGGCCAATACATGTTGTTATTCACTGGGTACTTTGTACTCACTCCCTATCTTCTACAATCCTGTAGGTATTGAATTTAGAGCTATGTGGCCGGATCGTCCCAAAGGTGGAGGAGATACATGTATGTGATCGAGACTTCGGTGTGTGAGACCGAGGTTTCGTTGTGGGTAGCCCACTGAACATTTAATCATCAGAGTGCGCAGTGAAAGCGTCTCGATATTCTGAATTGTATTTGTATCAATTTTTAAGCGTTAAAGGCTTCCGCTACTGTATATGAATCGCGTTCGTTACAAAACCGACCAAACAAGAAGTCCGTTTGGAAAAATACAAACCGAGCCCGGCCCAAAAGGCCGCCCAACCCGACCTAAACTGTGGGTCGGGTCAGGTTCCCTTTTTTTTTTTTTTTTTTAAAAGCTTAATAGGCCTTTAACAAAATAATGCTTAAGGGGCCACGTTTTGGAGCCCAAACGAAATGAGGAAATGGAAACCTAACACTAACAGCCGCCATTTCCCTCCATTCTCTCTAGTCTCTTGCCCTTCTCGATTCCCCTTCTCTCCTTCTATTCTCTCTTAACATTGTTGTAGGCGGTGGTGGTGGTCAGCGGAGGAGGCGCCCGTAGCAGCAGTGGCAGAGGCGAAGGATGCGTTAGCAGCAACGATGGCAGCAGAAGCGAAGTAGCAGCCAACAAAACTAGGTCGTATGGATATATACATACATTATACATACATACATGTGTAGATCCACTGATATTCCACGATGTACAATTACAAACAACTGGTTCTCTGCGTCTCTCTTTCTCTGGATATATAGATATATATACGTACATTGTGTATGAGTTTTCACTGGGTCGTTTGATGGTTAATCAATGGTGTTAATTGGGTAGAGGAGATGTAGCCACCGTTGAAGAAACCCCAAATCTCTCCTTGCCCCTCTTGCCCAAATCTAATTCTCTGTTTTGTTTTTATTTTTTTGACACGAAATATGATTCATTGTTGGCTGTTGCAAATTAAAAGAAATTGGGATGAAATTGGGATTTTTGATAACAAAGACTGAAGAGTGAAGTCATGAAGCCCAAAATGCGTTTTTAGGGATGAAATTAAAAAGAAAATAATATATAGGCTCCAAACCGGTTAAACCGAACCGATCCGGTTCGGTTCTATTCGGTTTTGACCGGGTTTGCGGGCCAAACTTGAGAACCGAACCGCGAATCGGTTCGGTTTAGCCAGCTGAAACCTGTAACCCAACCCATCAGCTCCAAAAACCGACCCTAACTGGGTCGAGTCAGTCCGGTTTACCTGGTTGTCGGTTTTTTTGCCCACCCCTACATGCAGCAGTTACTAAGTTACATGATATTTTACCAAAATTTTAGGCAGTTTAACTTCTTTCTACATGTACAAATGCTTGCAATTAAAGGTAGATCAAGCCATGCCTGAGTTTTTGAAGTCATGAGACAAACTTTTAACATTAGGTCCTAGTAGTAGCAAACTTTTGGAGAAGTGATCATAAGGATTTATAAAGAATAAAGTGCTGGTTTTTATTTAGAATTCTAAAAAATTAGCCAGTAAATCAAAATAAGTATGTGGGTAAATTTCATAAAAGGTCCCCAACTTTAAAGTAAAAATTTTGTCCATAACCCCCTTTTTTCAAGGTTGAAGGTCCCTTTCCTTTCAAAAATATGGACAAAAGGTCTCTATGGACAATTTTCTCTTTTCACTTTTTTTATAAAGACAATTTTACCCTTTATTTAAATTAAAAAATAAGAAAACAAAAAATTTAAAAATTTATTTTAATCTCTCTACTGCTTGGGCCCTTTCTCTTTCAAATACTTGTACATATTCTTTTGCATATCGTCTTTTCATCTGCCCATTTAGCACAAGCTATACATATATATTGATCAATGTATTATTTTTTCCATTCACTTACGTAACACCACCACCACAACCACTATTGCCATAGTTACTTTAGGCAATGGACTATTTGAAATTCAGTTCTAAATAACTAATGATATATAACTAAAATATGATTGATATTCAAGCCATAAAAATTGTACTAATTAATAATGTACAAGTTTTTCTTGTTGAAAAAAATTGAATGAATGAATTACCTAGTAACAAAGGGGAAGGTTTTCCCTCTTTATTTCTGTTGCAATCCCTTATTCCAAAATTTTGCATCTACATATAGCTAAAAAGGGAAGGGAAATCCCCTTTTTCTTGTCATTAGAGGCAAGTTAAATAGAGGTCTTATTCTCTCCCTCCGCCAAAAAAAAAAAAAGATATCTAGGAAACTGGTGGGAGTACTTAGTGGAAGTTAAGAGTAACTATTCAGGGAAAATAATATATTCTCTCATTCTTTCATTTTAAACATTTTGGATTTTTTTAAAAGGTTTCATGCAATGTGGGTAGAGCAATCATTTTGTAAGCATATATGAAATGGATTGAAATTGTCTATATTTGTGCATATTTTTGAAAGATTGGGGACCTATATATAGTCTTGAAAAAAAGGGGTTGGATATAACATTGTTACTTTTTGCCAAGGTTGTGGACCTTTTGTGAAGTTTACCCTAAGTATATCGAAATGAGATGGTAAATATTTCCGTTATAAACATGAAAAAGCTATAACAAGGAAGTTAATTTAAATAATAACGTAAATTAAAAATATTAAAAAATTTCTTTCAAAAAAATATTACAAAAATAGAAGTAACTTTAGAGATTTTTAAAGGTTGAGACTAAATTTATTAGAGGCCAAAAAAACTGGGAACTCATTGTATAAATTATTGTAAAGGGAAAAATGGGTAAAAGAGGAAAAAGAAAAACAAAAAGGGAACGGGTAAGTTGCGATTTGACTCATTAATGCAAGGCTCAAGCTATAACTTCAGGAGAGTGTCTTTAATATGGAATTTGGTGGATTTTAGAAATCTAATAATTATAGGTGTCTCCAGTTTAGAATTCTGTGGATTCCATAGAAATCTGGTGTCCTCAATTTAGAATTCTATGGATTCTGTAAAATACGAGTGTCCTTAATCTCCTATGGAATCTGATGGATTTCATTAAATGGTGGATTTCAATAGAATTCTATGGATTCTAAGTTTAAAAATATACTTACAACAATCTTGCTAAAATCTGACCTATCACCGTCGGATTCTTATGGATTTCATAAAATCTTTTTACAT
Source organism: Nyctanthes arbor-tristis (assembly GCA_963692815.1). NCBI lineage: Eukaryota > Viridiplantae > Streptophyta > Magnoliopsida > Lamiales > Oleaceae > Nyctanthes > Nyctanthes arbor-tristis. The sequence continues at coordinate 30,493 of CAVNYN010286598.1, read as the reverse complement.
CTAGATAATTAATAAAAATTTAAAATCATAAAATTTCAAAACTCGTTTTTCCTTGTCACTCTAGCTTTTAAATAATCATATCACATTCAATTTATACAAAAATGATGAGTATCATTTATTATTATCACAGTTGATTTTACATTGGTTTAATTGTATACCCATTTTCATTTCTTCATTCGTAGGTAATTCTATGAATTAATGAAAGACTATCTTCTTTTCAAAATAAATAAATAATTATTATTATAACAATAACATGTAATTTTTTTCCTTCATAGTTCTAATTTTTAAAAAATTACATTATAATCAATCTATACAAAAGAAATTTATTCGTTGACGATATGTGATATTATTACAAAAATATAATGATCTTAAATTTAAAATAATTTGATCATTTTTAGTAAAATCTAAAATGACAAAAACTTCATTTTTTCAAAAATCACATCATATTCTAATTTGTGCAAAGTAAATGAATATCTAGAAGGAAACTTCTAAGAAACCAGAGTCGGGTTCCTTACGGAGCCCGGTTTCCAATGAGATGTTGTCATGTGGTATGTTTCAGGTGAGGTGTCAGTTTGTAATTGGATACCGGGCTCGTAAAGAACTAGGGCCGGTTTCAATAGCTGGACCAATGTCTAGAATGAAGATGAAGTATTACCACGATATTACAAAGTTACAATGTAATTTCATAAATTTTATATTCGTACAAGTAGAATATGATTTTATTATCTTTATTCATTTTTAATTAAAAAATATTAATTTTTTCATTTGAAGGAAGATAAGGTGGGCATTATTTGAATATTTTTATTTTTTTCTTATTTTTGATCATCGAGTAAAAATTCGTATAATAATAATAATATAATACTGTAGTTTCTTTACTCCTCCGGCCCCGTTCTTTTATTAATTAAAACTTTGGGTAAATTTACCGAAGGGTCCACAACTTTTGTAAAACATGCCAATTTCATCCCTCTTCTTTTTTCGGCATCGAGGGTCCCAAACCTTTTAAAAACTCTCATAAAAGGTCCATACTAACAAAATCCATCAATTTTAACCCTTAAATATAAACAAAAAGACAATTTTCCCACCACAAATAAATAAAAAAATAAAAGACAAAGAAAAAGAAAAGACAAAAGTTGTTGAAGTAGTTAAGTTCTCATGTTTTGGGCAGGAGATCCCGAGTTCAAACGGCATCTGCTCCTCCCCTATCACCCCTTGCGTTAAAAAAAAAAATTGCAAAAGTTATTTTACAAAGAAAAAGAAAAGAACAAATATGGTCTCACCACCCACCAACCGACCTTTTCCGATCCTACCCAACACCTCCAATATGTTTGCAACTGGTGCCGCTACCATTTCCTACAAGAAGTTGGGGGAGGAACGCACTATTTTACTGTCTTTATAATCATCAAACATTGATTTTGCTTTACTGTGAAATTGTCATATTTTACAAAAATTGGGGACCTTTTGTGGAAATTTACCCATTTTTTCCTCCCTCCCCCACCTTTCTTTTTTTCTTTTCTTTTTTTTTTTTTAAAAAAAACATTCCTAATAATTCAACAATTCTGGACTCAAACTATTGATGCGATTTTCCAGGGAAACAGATAGAATTCTGAACTTAGAACCAAGCATCATGTGATTGGAATTTTGGCTCTAAATTTGAAGCTCTATCTATTTCAATAGCCGGACTCAACTATTGATAGTCAATTAAAATTAAGATTGGTAGTCAATTAAAATTAAGATTAAATCAGCTCAGGAATAGTTATTATACCTAAAGTATCTCAAGTCTTCTTCTAATAATAGACGAATACTAAATATAATGATGACCTCTACTCCTTTTCTTCACAACTTTTGCATTCTATTCCCTTCCATCCCTAGAATCCCGGTTTTAGATGGATTCTTCATTTTAAAATTGGATTCTTTGACAGTTTATATTATCCCATCCCATTCCCAAAAGAAAAATTCTGGGTGACACGGAATCTTCCATTTTCAAATCGATTATCAAGACCAAACCAAACATAAAATACACCGACACCCTCATAAATCTACAAAAGTATTGAATGCATCTACCCTTAAAAGTAAAATAACTGATAATTGTCTCGTTTGAAAATACACTAAACCGTACAAAACAACATGAAAAAAACGTGGCAAAGTCAAGAAAATTCTTCGACTTTGATGCTTTCATTCCGTTAAAGTTGCACAAAAATGATGGATCACATGACGAAATACACAGGGGACACAAACTAAGATCAACTATACAACTTGCTACTGCAAAACCTGCAGGCTATTTCTTTTTTTCTCTCTTTTTTTCTTCACCCCTATTCTAAAGTGTCCATCAAGAAAACCAAGCAGTAAAGTTATTCAACAGCAAAAAGAGTTCGAAATTTTTTTACACTTTGAGAGTATTGTCTCCACTTTCAACAGATTCCTTCATGCTTTCTTCAGTCTTTTGACTAAGAGCCCCAACTTCCTCCGCATCGAAGCTCGAGTGGACGCTGTATAGAACATATACAAGCACCGAAAGGACAGAAAAGAACCCAAACCGGATGTAGGATGCTCTATCAAGAGCACCCAACAAGAATATGTTAAGGAAGATGGATATGGAAGGAATCCATGGCATCAAAGGGACCCCCCAGAACTCGGGCTTCTGGGCTTGTGGGACCATGAAATAGAATACTTGTAGAACTCCAATTGCCATAGCAACGCATGCCCCGAGCAAGAGCACCTTGGGCTTACCTGATGGCCCGAAATGCCAGAGGAGGGTAAACATGACAGAAGTGAGTGAAAAACAAGATAGGAACGAAATGGTTGGCCATGGATTTGTTGTGCCGACAGTAACATAACGCCTGTAAATCACTGCATTTGCTACCATGTAGAAGACAAACAATGTCCCAATGGATACCAGGTTCAGTAGGATGTTTAGATCAGTAAAAAGGGCGATTACTGCCGTGAAGATTCCTGAAGAGCATGCCTAAAGGATGAGCACTTATGACCGAGTTAACAAGAAACAAGTACAAAAGATCACATAGAGCGCATCCATGAGAAAAGGATTATAGATAAACACGAAATCAATATAAAATGGGATGGTATCTTCTTTAACCCAAACAACCACGAAAGGAAGTTGATGATGGGAACAACCATCCACTGGTCCTGTCCTTTTCGATAAAATTTTGATTGCAAAATCTTTAAAAATAAAGTTTAGAGCATCAACAAATGAATAGCATTTACACCATTCTCCTAGTGATCCTATAATACCAAGTCACTCTTAGCTCTACCAAATTGAGAAGAATCATATGATCTTTCACTTTTGCAAAAGTCAAGGATAACCTTTTATTCATCAACTAAATATTGACATCATTTCGTACCATTCCAAAAGGTGAAATCTTTCAATAACTGTATTTCCTTTTTCATTAGGTCCTCTAGTCAATTTCAAAAACGCTAAAGCAATAGTTACCTCCACTAACTTAAAGAAGACTTGGCTTCCATCGTAATCAAAGTTAAGATAATAACGATTTCCATCCATAAATATCATCATTTTATGCTCAATATGATCCATTTGTTGATCTTCAGCCTGTTCTTTGTTTATATCAAAAGGCTGTCCGGCCTTCGTTTCTTGACTCCTAAATGATGAAACTACAAGCTAAAAGAACAGCAATCACATTCTAAAAATGAGCCAAAAGTGGTCTGGAGAAATTTAGCATATTCTCCCAATAAAAACACATCCTACATGAACATTATTCTTAGTACAAGTTGTTTGTTTAGCACACTAACAAGTTGCATATACAAGAGTCAAATGCATGGAAGAACATTAGGATGGTCCCAACCAAAAATCGTCAAGTTCTAAATCCAATATCTCAACCTCAGAATTTGATAATGTCCTCACCCATCAAAATTAGGCCCCACAAGACAAACTGGTTTCATGATAACTAAAATCCCCCTCTTCTTACCTCATAGGCTTCTAACAGAAACGGTTCTAAATCAACCCCTTTTGAGTAACCAACCTTTCAAATATATTATTCCCGTCAAGCTAGAGTCCCACATATATAGACTCTTTAACTTATAAGTACATTGTGTACTCTCTCTGACACTCGATTGTTGGTTAATGTTAACACGATAATTAGTCTTATAATAAATTCTAGTTTAAGATGGGATAAGTTGACTCTAGTAAGTACATTGTATGCTTTCTTACATTGAACTAGAGCATACATACCCCACATTCAAGAGTGGTTCTTGGCCCGTGGTCGTGGAGGCGAGTTGAGGATGACAACTTGGAAAAGGACGGGGTCGGGCACAGTTAAAAGGAAGTGCACAAGCAAGATTTATCAAGTGGGACAAATAAAAGGATGCTTTGACATACCAAGAAAGGCAGAAGCATTGACAGGTGTGGAAGTCCTCGGATGAACCTTGGCAAACCATGAAGGGACAACACATGACCGTCCGATGACACACATGTATCGAGCCTGTCCCAACATGGCCACCAAAAGCGAAGTCAAGATCCCAAAACTGGCCCCCACGCCGATCACATTGGAAACCCATCTCCAGCCCTCCGATCCCACCTTAAACGCCCCAGAAAACGGCGAATCTGGATCAATCTGTCATAAATATACCATCAACCACCGTTAATTATCTACATATATATGCATACACACACTTGGCAAAAAGTTGATAAAAATAAATCTTGGATAAAGATGCCATTATTATCTTCACGGAATTTAGCTAAAATACTTGAACCAGCAGTATCGTTGACAATTTTAAACACAGAGAAAGTACAGAATTTCTGATTTACAGAGATTTCCCTAGATTCGCTTACCATGTCATAAGGGAGGAGAGCGCACATTGAAGCGGCCATCAAGCAGTAAAGAATGGTGACGAGGATAACAGAGCCGGAAACTCCGACGGGGATGTCCTTAACAGGATTTCTGACCTCTTCAGCCATGGTGGAAACGGCGTCGTAACCGATGTAGCTCAAGTACACCAAAGCAGCACCATCAAACACTCCAGAAGCCCCAAATGGAAAAAACCCACCAGGATTTTTTGGGTTTTCTGGTTCTGTGAAATTCTTCCACTCCCCTCTCCAGAAACCCATCACTATAACGAAAGCTATGAACAAAATGTGGAGAACGGTTAAAATCATGTTCAGCCATGAGCTCTCTCTTGTACTGCGAAAACCCAGAAAGCACAAAAATCATTGGCATTTGAATGTAAGGGAAATGATGAGGGAATAAATGAATTGGGGAAATCAATACCTGTAGCAGATTACGAGGGTGAGAAGTAGGACCACGGCAACTGCAACAATGTCAATTTCATTGTACCCTTTTGGTAGGCCATGGATGGTGAACCTTAAATGGGTATGAGATGATAGTCCCATAGCGGTGCCTAAATAAGCGGTGAAGCCCCTCGCCGCCGCCGCATTTGATAATACATAGTCTATTATCAGATTCGCACCGGTTAAGAAGGCCAAAAACTCCCCTGCAAAGAAACGTGTATCATGAACCAGTAATTGAAATTTGATTATCTTGTCTATGAAAATGCAACGGTTTCTTCGACGGACCGAAAGTTACTCGGATGTAGCTGAAGGCCCCGCCGGCGACGGGGAGGTCGACGGCGAACTCTGTATAGCAGAAAGCAGATAGAAGAGCGCAGAGCCCAGCAATGGCGTAAGAGATGACAACAGAAGGGCCGGCATACATGCGGCTGGCGCGGCCAGTAGTGACAAACACTCCGGCGCCGACCATCCCGCCGATGCCTAACCCCACCAAGTCATACCACCGGAGGCTCCGTTTCATGTCGGCGCCGGACCTTGCTCGGACCCGGCTAGTTTCTTCATAAGAGGTCGACACCGAACATGCCCGGCGAGCCAACCTGTTTGGCGTATCCGCCAGTGCCCGGAAATAGGAATTAAAGCCAGAGAAAGAGGAGACATGGCGATGGGTATTATCCATAGGAACCATTACTCTATCTCTTCCCCACTCTCTCTCACACTATATATATATTATTTATGTATGTATTATTATCTAATAATACGCAGATTGCTTTCACCGATTTCTTGCTTTCTTGGGAAGAGATGAGGACAGGGAGAATGGCTATATATCGAGTTCAGGCTCACAAAGTTCCCACGGAGGGTGGGGGGTACGGGGGTGGGTGGGGTTGAACTGTGAGAGACACTCACAAAGAGAGAGTGATAAATGGTTGGATGGTAACGAAAGGACCACTTGGTATATGAGAGGAACCGAAGCTTTTTTTTGAGGGGTCCCTAAAATTTAATGGTTTCTTTTTTAAGTTTGAGGGACATTATGGGATTGGATAAAGATTGAATTCAATTTCATCACACACATGTTATTCTATGTTTTTCCGTACAAGGAAAAAAATTTAAAAAAAAGTTTAAATTTTGTATGTTTGAGAGAGAAATAAAGACTACTAAAAACGCCGGTTATTGGCATATTTGAAATAGTTTTAGCACGTAGCATGTATTACAGTGGATAAGATTGATCAATTGTTACTTTCGAGATTTGGAGCTACGTTGTAATTATTTTATCTAAAAGAGTTATTTGTAGCAATAATTGAACAAGTTTGATATGTGAATATTTAATATGCGTTGTTACCAATAATATAAAATTAATAAATTCAAATAATTAGTAAATTAAATGGCATATTATGAAAATAATTCTAAAATTTACTTTTCCAACAATTGAACTTTTCTTAATTGTTATGAAAATTATATGTCTATCTTTTATGGGGAAGGAGTGAGTATTTATCATGAAAATGATTAAGAGCCTAGGACTCCAAAAGAGCCTGACAATGGATCTCATTGTCAAGTGAACTATTGAATTTTCCCTATTATATAGTCATTTGCCTGACATCTCTCCTCTATTCTTAGGAAAAGAACTGTAGTGCTCCAGGAGCATTAACAAATTAAAAATCTACATGTGGGTGTTGGACTCCAAATTAAATAACAAACTAAGACCCTAAAACCTACATGTTAGTTCTTGATTGGTCTGGAACACTGAATTTGGTGCTTCTAGAGCACTGAAGGTTCCCTATGGAGCTCCAAATAGGCTCTCGGTCATTATTGATACTTATTTATTATTATAGTGGTTTAGATTTAGTAGGTTTGTTCATTTTAATTAAGTCAATGATAATAACTAATTATTGTTGAAAGAAAAATATGAAAAAGAAAAAAAATTACGAAAGTGTCAAAGATACATAAATATGAATGTAATTTTCTGACAAATGATTAAAATCAGTAATTTGTCTTTGTAACGCTTTGAGAGATAATTAAATAACAGAATAGAAATACCACAAGTTTGAATAAGAATTCTGTTCTACAACATTTTCATATATATATATATATATATAAGCTTGTGGTAAATTCTTTTGTAATTTTCTATTGAAACGGACATGGCTCTCCTTTTAGAATTTTCTATTGAAATAGATATGACTCCAAATTTGGAATCAGATTGCCAATCACGTGATTAGCAGATAGGGCTCTGAATTTGAAGCCAGATTGCCAATTCTTTTTGCTATTTTTGAAAGTTTTGAGCATTTTTTTTTTTTTTTAAATGTTAGTTCGCTTTCATATTCTTTAAAATGCATTTTTTAAGTTAAGGAAAATTTTTGTAAAGAAAATCCAAAAAAAGGCATTCTCTCGTTTTTAAGTAGTATTACCAATATGAAAACATAAATACAGGAAAGTAAGAAAAATAAATTCATTTTCTCTTAAATTACACTCAAAACATAACAATGAAAAAAAATTCAGAACTAAAAACTAAAATATAAATAAAACAAACCCTTAATTATTTTTTTTAAAAAATACTACAAGTTTAAAATAATTTTATTTTTTTATTTTCTTTAAATACCTTTTTAGTACAATTGAGGGATGGTACTCGAATCCAATTCAAATATTCTATACGATGACGTTTTTACCATTAGAACAAGCTCCACTAAACTGAAACAATTTTAATTCTTATTCAATGTAGAGCATATGATTCATATATAAATATAAATAAACTTATATTTAATATTATTATATATATAAATATAAAAAGTGATAAATAGTCAAGACCTTATATATAATCTAATTATATTGTGGTTTCTGGCTCTCACACAATTAATAGGGGTTCAATTCCTTTCTCATACAATATCAAATAGTAATAATTAAAAAAATAATAATACATATAATTATCCAATGAATTTATATGAATAATAATGACACGTGATAGCCGATATATGATGATGATTGCATTTCATAATATGGCAAGTTGTAGTAAATGCTTCTTGCCGTTGCAAAGTATTTAATGTGGACCAACTATTTGGAAATAATATGAATAATAATAATAATTAGGAATTTATTTCATTAAGCATTATAATGGGAGTGTAGAAGGGGGGATCGAACTCTTGATCAAGAGTACAAGAAATTCGCTCTTTTTTTTTTGGCAAACATTTCCAAAACGCAAAAGTAAAAACAAATTCAAAACTGAAAACTAAAATATTAAAAACAAGGTAAGTTTTTAGAGTAAAATATTATAAGTTTGAATAATGTTATCTCTAATTTTATTTTAAAAAAAAAAGTTAGTCTAGTTCAATGTAGACATAATATGATTCATAAAAATAAACTTATTATTTAACGTTTTATTATTATAAATACTGATAAATGACATTATCATATGAATTTACATGAACAAAGAACATGTGATCGCCTATAAAAATGATTTCATTTCATATATATAAGTGATAAATAGCCAAGACCTTATATATAATCTAATTATATTTTGGTTTCCCGCTCTCGCACACTTAATAAGGGTTCAATTTTCTTCCCATACAATACCAACTTGTAATAATTAAAAAATAATAATATATAAAATTATCCAATGAATTTATATGAATAATAATATATGACGATGATTGCATTTCATAATATATGGCAAGTTGTAGTAAAATGCTTCTCTTGCCGTTGCAAAATATTTAATGTGGACCAACTATTTGGAAATAATATGAATAATAATAATTAGGTATTTATTTCATTAAGCATTATAATGGAAGTGTAAGAGAGAAAATCGAACCCTTGATTAAGAGTACAGGAAATCCACCGTTTTTTTTTTGCCAAACATTTCAAAACACAAGAGTAAAAATAAATTCAAAAATGAAAACTATAACATTAAAAACATGGTAAATTTTTAGATTAAAATATTTTAAGTTTGAACAAGACATATGTGATAGTCTATATAAAATGATTTCATTTCACACACACATATATATATTATGGCAAGCTGTTTAATTAAATGCTTCTTGCCCCTCAAAAATATTTGCAAAAATATAAATACTGATAAATAACATTATCCTATGAATTTACATGAATAATAAGAACATGTGATATTAGTTATAAAATGATTTCGTTTCATTTCATATTAGGCAAGTTGTAGTAAATGCTTCTTGCCCCTCAAAAATATTTTTGATGTGGACCAACTATTTAGAAATAATGAGAATAAACATTTTTTCACTTGTTAGGAAAATATCCGTCCAATGGTCAAAAGCTGTTCAAAATTTTTCTCAAAGTGCTAGACAATTTCCGAGTAAATAAACACTTTCGATATACTCAAAATAAAATACTAACATTCACTTTGCTAATAAATATTATTTGATATCTTATCATTTCTTTCAACCATTTAATGTCGTCAAAATTAGTCAGGTTATATACAATTGATTACACTTTTACTCGTTTGCATTAGCTTGTATTTTGAGTGTTTGTTTCTTTAAATAGAACAAATTTATCGTACTCTAAGATCACTAACTACTCTTAGAATATATTTTTCTTAATTTGTTGCGAACATGTTTTTTTCTTAATTGATAATTGATAAATATTATTATTGTCTTACGCTAAAGACTATATATAAATAAGAGTATTGTGATTTGTGGGGGCAATTCACGTGATCACGTGAATCATCGTGCTAATCATAGGAGTGTCCATACAAATCATTCTTTAAACTATACTCTAATGTCATGCGCAGACTTGAAAGTACAAATCTACATTATTCAATAAAAACTAGGGTTTTGTATATATTTCTCCTCTCAAAAAAAAAAAAAAAAAAAAAAAGTGTACCCTCAAACTTCTCATATTTTTTAATGAGTATTTTTTATTCCATTACTATAAATTATAAAACCTAAAAAATGTATGCAACTCAAGTATGAAAATGATCGATCATACTTACAGTTGACAAGTGTCCATGTGCCACTAGTGATCAAAAGTGAAGGACGATAACTTCTGAATTTTAGAATTTTCTTATAACATATTAGTCAACCATTTATGTGGTATATTATTACATATCTATCATAGCTATGAACGAAAGTAGAACAAAATAAATGTCAGATATATTTCTCCTTACTTAAAGGAATTTTTAATTTCAAAAAACAAAAAGATTAGTAACAATATGTTAATTACTAGTATGGAAAATGAGTATTTTAGCTTCCTTGATGCATGAGTCTATAAAGATCTTCACTACCTCGCTTTTTTCCTTTTTTTTATTTATTTTTTTTTTAACACTACCTTGCTTTTGCTTAAGCGAGGAAACTACAAATAGATCAACTACAGTAGTTTTCTGTTTTTATTTCCATTTACAAATAAATGAGTGAAAAATGAGTGGTAAAAAAGTGTAAAAAAGAAGTGGGTTTGAATTTCACAAAAATTGTGAATAAATTATATTATGAATAAATTCTATTTTAAAACAAGAATATAGAAATATAACGTGATCGATGGCAGCACCATATATATGATATTTATTCTAAGAATATGGAGTTATTGTTAGTCAAGTGTATGCTTTAAATTCTCTAAAGTCGATAAAGAGTCACATAACACACCCTGGACTATAGAGGGTCTAGGAATATGCATCTCCTCCGTCCGAGTCTCAATCTTTTAGTTAGATTAATTAGCTAATGTGGTATTTGATCCAATAATAGACATCCGTTCAAGTCTCAATATTATCCTTTTGAGAAAATTATTGTGCTTTCTAGATAGTTAGTTGAAGAAAGAAAAATCTATTTCGAATATAAGATAAAGTATCAAAGTTAAATACATATAACACGTGTTTGGCAATGCAAAGAGTTTGTAAAGAAGGAAATTAACCTTAACGGGTAGCCTAGAACACTCAAATGACACGAAGTAACTTGGGGTTTGTGAAATAAATGGTGCTTTTAGATATCAATAGCAAATGATTCTAGATATTCATGGAAATTGTGATTAGTATTGAGACCTAGAAGCTAAGGGTCATTAGGCAATAAATCAATGAAATAAAATACCACCAATGATCTCTAAACTTGGTGCTTACTTTTATTTTGTCTTCACATTAACCTAAATAATAAATCAAAAATTGGGATATTGCACCATTCACTAATACTTGTTGTCTTTTATTAACTTTTAGGTGCAATAAAAAAATTAAATATAAATATAATTAGAAATAAATTAAATTGCATTGAAAAAGTTGATTAAGATCTTAGTGAGATCATGCCATACTTCATTAGCTATCACACAATTGTAGAAAGATGGTAGATTATAGTAAAAGCACCATAATTAGTTGCGGGGGGGGGGGGGGGGGGGGGGGGGGGGGGGGGGGGGGGGGGGGGGGGGGGGGGGGGGGGGGGGGGGGGGGGGGGGGGGGGGGGGGGGGGGGGGG
>CAVNYN010286598.1:0-18819 GCA_963692815.1 Nyctanthes arbor-tristis | reverse complement strand
ATTCTAGATATTCATGGAAATTGTGATTAGTATTGAGACCTAGAAGCTAAGGGTCATTAGGCAATAAATCAATGAAATAAAATACCACCAATGATCTCTAAACTTGGTGCTTACTTTTATTTTGTCTTCACATTAACCTAAATAATAAATCAAAAATTGGGATATTGCACCATTCACTAATACTTGTTGTCTTTTATTAACTTTTAGGTGCAATAAAAAAATTAAATATAAATATAATTAGAAATAAATTAAATTGCATTGAAAAAGTTGATTAAGATCTTAGTGAGATCATGCCATACTTCATTAGCTATCACACAATTGTAGAAAGATGGTAGATTATAGTAAAAGCACCATAATTAGTTGCAACCCCCCCCCCTTCTTCGCTCTCCCTCCCTCTCCCTCTCCCTCTCCCAAAGTAGTGGGATTTCCTTCTGAATTGCTGAAAATGTGCTAATCTCACATTTCCTAGCATTGCTATTTGATGACACTATTAGAAAATGTTTCAATACTAGTAACTTACTATAACTTCTGATATTACACGTAAAGTATATGATATAAAAAAAGAAAGCGTGATAACCGAATTATTATTACATTTATAGTATCGTCGCCTTATTCGGGTAATGGTGTCTCCAGAGGTGGGCAAGCCCCAACTACTATTCAGTCAGTACTCGGTAGATAATACAATTTAGATCATGACTTTGTAAGCTCTGAGTCATTTCACACGCACATATATTTTGAAGGGCAAGGATTAAAAATTAAAAAGCTCAACGTTGAATCTCAATCGTAACTAAACGTCCAGTGCTCGCAGGGTCAACACTCTTTTTTACCGTAATACTGATCATAAGTCAAACGTAATTTTCAGCATGACATATTTGGTGTGTGATACAGAAAAGAAAGGATAACGACGAGTTATTGTCACAAGTTGTATTATCGCGTTTTTCGGGTAATGACGTGTTGCAATGGGCCTCTCCCCTACTATTGTAATTTGTATGTGGAGACTGGAGAGTACAATTTGGATTGTGACTAATGGAAAATTTTTAAGCATTTCTTAAAAGTTTTGTTAAAATTAAAAGCTTTCCACTCCATATGGAGTGTGTGGATACAAGTCAAGTGTATTTTAAATCTAAATTAAGTGTATTTTAAATTCACATAGCATGCATCCATGATGGCACATAAGAAGAAAGTTTTTTAATAAAACTTTCGAAAAGTGTGTGAAAGGGACTCTGTGACTAATATGAATATAATTGGATTGTTATTGAATATAATTGATCAAACAAACATTTAACATTTATTGATTATTGAACAAAAATTTAAAGTGAAAAAATATTTAAAAAAAAAAACTAAGATGAAATAAAAAAAAAACTAAAGTTTCGATCGGTCATTTTTTTGCATCAAACCACTGCCAGTCGCTCCATTTATACTCTCCCACTAAAAAAATGTTATTTTTATTTTTCAATAATGTTAATTATTTTGGAACTTTACTTGCAATTGTTTTTAATATTAAAGTGTAAGTGGACAAAAATGCCCTTTTAATAAGGGATTAATTTTAAATTAAAGATGAATTTTACAAAATATAAAAGTAAGGATGAAATTGTCAAGAATTCAAAAATAGCGACTAATTGTACAAGAGTATCCAAAAGACCCATTTTGTGCCCATTACCCCTCAATCTACGCTGTCAAACCTTGAATCTCAACCGCACGCCATGAAACGTTTCGAATAATCTATATATAATCAAGAGAATTAAGTCTCGGTACCCCTATTACTGTATTTTTCCCCCTCAAATTTCTTGGTACAGTTTGCGGTGAATTGAACTTTTGTTAGATAAACCTAAAAAAGGAATATTCTCCTTAATCTTCTCTTTTTTTTTTCCAAACTTTGAATCATCTATAATTGGGATCTAAATATATTTATTCATAATATATACTAATTTTGATTATTTCAGCTAATTGAAACATTCTTAATCTATCAATTTTGAAAATCGTGATATTCTCCTTAACATTAAAACCCGTGAAAATTCAAAACAATTTATATTCTTAACATTGTTATTGGGGAATATTTGAATATATAATTGTGTTTTGAATAATAATTCCCATGATAATGATTTGAAAAATTGATTTTAATTTTTTTATTTGGCATTCATTAAGTTTTTTCATTTTAATTATAAGTATAGTTTATTATTTCAGTAAATTATACCTGAGTGTCGTAAGGGTGTGACAAAAACCTCTCAAAGGTTTTGTAACAAATTTTAGGGTGGTCTTTGAACATTATTATTTATCGAAATATTTTCAAAATTTATTTGGGTGCACTAAATTGTAATATAAACTTTATATAGAAATCTGTTTTATTAGTTTTAAAGTAGTAAAAATTTATTTAAAAGACTAATCTTATTATAGTTAAATTCTTTCTAAGGAGATTATATTTTTATTCATCATTAAAGGTTTATATTCAATATTGAATCATCTTATTTATTTCGATTTTCTTATATTTATGTTCATTTGATTTTTTCGTGCAACACAAGGGAAAGAGACTAGTAATTAAAAAATAATAAAAGATTTTCAACCGAAAAAGCCACAAAATGCCGAGCTATCGGACGGAAGGAGGCGTTACAACTTTCAATTACAAAAAGTGCTTGCAATTACCATCTTGCCCCTGCCAGTGCCAGTCATTTGTGTGGAAATGAAATATTATAAGAGAAGACACGTATTAGACCTAACCATTTGATATTGGTGTCCTTACGATTAAAGCTTAGGCAGTTGCATAAAGTTAGGACCCTTTTGTGTCTTCATTTGATTTTCATTTAATTTTTGTTGTTTGTTGCGCCTAACAAGAACAATAAAAATGTTACCCTTTTCTTTGATGGGCTGACGTGATCGCATGTGTTTGAATTTGTTGACTTGACTTATAAGTTAGATTAGAAGAAGAAGAAGAGAATTAACATAATAATAATAAATATACAGCAAGTCTATTTTGAATTCTCAATCAAGAGATGGATTGCATAAGATCCGGTTGTAATAGACGTAATCGAAATTCTAAAGGTCTAGAAAACGGTTACTATGGAATTTGATATTTTGAGTGTTTTACATCAATGTTTGCTTAGTTTAGAGAATACTGCAATTAGTATCTACTTACTCCAAAGATTCTTGGCCCTCAAAATCCAATGATTTAACAATTACCTACTTAAAACTAGTTTATTCAAAAAAACCAACATTTGTAAGTATCAAGAGCTACCTTTGAGGCCTAAGTTTCGTTAAAGATTAGTAATCATATTATATTGTATTTTTTTGAAAGGCATAATGAAAATATATCAGCACTACTTTTTTTTATTTTATTAGACAAATACACAAAATCTTTATTTGCAGGTCCCTAATCTTTATTTTTGAGATACTTGTATCCCTGACGTTTCTTGTAACAATTTTTTTCCACAAACATTTAAATTGTTTAATGAGTTCTTTTTAAAAAGTTTTCATAAAGAACCTATCATTTTATACAAGAAGTGATAATTAATAGAAGATTAAAAATAAAGTTATAATGGAAAAAAGAATTAATTAAGGACGGAAATTTAAAAAATCATTAAAAACTAAGGATATCAAAGAGTATGTTCAATGTTCAGATTTTAAACACTTTCCATGGTGGAGAGACAGAGACTAAAATTTATGTGAGTCCCATACGTCCCCTAATTTTCTTTCACTTTTCTATTTTTTTCTATCACTTTTTTTCATTCACAGTTTACTCCACTTTTTCATTATTTTTGCATTACTTTTTCATCATCATTTTCAAAACCCTTTCTATATCTAGACATCCATATAGACAACTTTTACTACTCTTTTAGTATTTTATCATTATTTTTTAATTTGTTTCTATCTCTCTCCTATTTTTCACTTTTCCTCCTATTTTTTTTCTTACACTTCTATCCATTCCTTTTCAAATAAAATAATTATCTACTCTCTATCGGTCTCCTCCACATCATCTTCACACCCACATTTGCATTGGAGATGTTCATGTTTAATGTTGGGGGATGGAAGGGGAAAATGGGGGGTGCAATGGATTAAAAACCCCTCATTTACCTTTTTTCCACCTAAAATCTCTCAAAAATGAGTTTTTGCACCTTAACAATATTTGAGGTTGTGGGGTTCTCACATTAAACATGCTCTTACTAAAAAATGTGTTGTCAATTCACTAAAAAATAAAAGGAAAAGAAAACTGGATATTAATTGTAAATATGATATTTCTATATGGAAAAATCTCTAGCTATCCTTGTGGAAGAATTTGGATGTTTGAATTTCTTCACATAGCAAGAAATTTTGAAACAAAAAGCACAACAAAATATCTTCATATAAATTGTTCAGGTGGGTTCAGTTATCCATAAAATAAACATAAGCAAAAAAATGGGTTAATAATATCAACTCTAGTTGCTCAAGTTTCACTTGGTTTTAGTAATGTTTATCAAATTTTAAAAATCTCAATAACAATGACTAGAATTAGAAAGTTGTCTCGACAATAGTCATTGGGATCTAAGTTGTCTCAAAATTATAAAGATAAATACTTGAAATGTAATTTCTAAATTCCAATCCAAACTTAATACCGTAGAGAAGGAACCATCTTCCATCTTTTCCACCACGCCGCAGCGTTTCTAACGTCAACCAATTCTTGCTTTAAGAAAAAATTAAATAAATAAAAAAATAAAAGAACGTCAACCAATTCTAGTTATAAAGAAATAATAAATCAAAACTTCTGTATAAAAATTCGTCTTCTCGTTTTGCAAACCTTTAGATCCGTATGTATATAAGAACCTTTTGAATTTTAGTAATCACTAGTCGTTGCTAAAACTACTAAGCAAAACATCGGTGGGGCTTTCTTCAAAAATCAAAAGAGTAATGTTATACATCATCATAATTGGTGCTTAACATCAATCGATCAGACAATAGCTAATAAATTAGTCTTCTCTAAATCAGGTGTTTACATTTGCATGCCTTTAAATTCACTTATATATTTGAATGTGATATATGCATGTTTTTAATTATCCAAATATACATACTCCATCTTATATGGAAAAATTAAGAACTGACATATGAATTTATAAGAGCCCAATTTATTGATTAATTTGAACTCATGAATACACATGTAAGCTTTCATTGCTAAGAGTTCTGAGTGTTGGGTATACTCTTGAAGTACTAGAAAAGCGTTTGCTAGCATTACTCAAATCAAAACCATCTCCCTCCCTCCCTCCCAGTGTTCATTTCAAAGTTGAAACCAGTTCTTAGTTGGGTGCACTTTTCTGGTTCATTTGTAATCCTCCATTATATGTGATCTGATTCATCCCCAGCAAATTAGGATGAGGCGATTCTTTTTTCCTTCTCCAAAATGGATAACTATATATGACCGTACAGTGTCAGAAAGAAAAGGGGGTTGTTGATCAGGCTTTCCTCTCTTTTATGGGTTTCTGCATGTATCCTCCATTTGCCAAAATCTTATCAGTTCCATAACCAATCAAACCCCTCTATTCAATTATTTCCTTTTGTGGGGTCCCTTTTTTAGGCTCCCAATGCTCTTCTTCTTCTGCTGCCTGCTTGTTCTCATCCAATTCTGGTCTCTTTCCTTTTTTGATGGAATATTATTGGAATCACTTCACACACAGTCACACACAGTAACTGTTCTTAAGTCGGCTCAATAGGGTTGTCTACCGTGCAACTTGGAACTCCCAATCTCCAAATTCTTTGTTGTTATTATTATCTTTTTTGCTGCTTAAACATTCCTCCACCTAGCACAAGGGCTTGATTCGAATGAGATTCACTAGATATCAACAAATCAATCTCTTGTACTGCTTTTATATTATTATCTTTAAAAAAGTAGATTATAATGTGTTTTATTACGATTAGTTACTTAGAGAATATTGATCCACGTATCAGCCTGCGTGCAATTAGTCTACTCCTAGTTAGGCATGACGCAATAATTATAACAAAATTCGCGAACATTAATTAATTAGTAGAGAATATAATTTAACTGACGGGGTGTTTTAAAAGTGATCTTATATATAACTTAGATGTAATCAAGCCAATATAAGTTTAAGGCACTGGGCCATTTATTATTATTGAACAATATGCTATGTAGTATTAGTGATGCTTAGCATCAATCTAAGTAAAAACTAATGTGAAATTAAATGATAAGGGAAATTAAATGTACAAATAAATGACACACTTAATTTAATCGATTATTTAATGCTACATTGACATGATGCTAAATATCAATAATATACGTAGTCCCGACCTAGTATTATATTGTTACTATATTGTGTCATATAACTATGTAGCGTATATTGGGATACACTACATAGAAAATCACAATCATATAGTATGCCTCAATGCATGCTAAATAGTCATATAATACTATATGATATCATACATATAGTACTAGAATATATTTAATGCTATACGTATTATTATTTGGTACATCAGTGGAAAAAATCTAATTACACATGTCATACAACAGATGAGTTGCATAATTTGTGTGCCTTTTATGATAATAAATAATTATATTGACTGACACGTAAATATATCATAAAATTTACATGCACACACAAAATTAGGTGTTCAAAAGTATCATAAAAATCTTATTCATATCTCACCTGGTTTTACACTTTTACTGATTATTATTATATATCAACATTAAAAGTATATTAACATTAAAAATAATATATTTTATCGGAAGTAGGTAGTGTTGGTCACATTATGTTCATTCTTCAAGGCAAGTAATATATTTGTCACACATCAATGATAATACAAATAGTTTACCTGATTAAAATAAATTACATTGTGCTTAGCGATCTATTTTCTTAATATATATGGAGTAAAATACATAGATAATTTATTTCCTAGAATCTTGTATGTTCATCTTGACTACTTCGTATTCAGAATATCTAGAAAAGGGTACAAGAACCAAATTCAAAAAAGGATTCAGAAATCAATCAGAATACAAGAAAAATGTAATTAATTACAACAGCCAACCAATTAACCATGAAAACTAAGTGAACCGGAATCAATTTTTTTTTATTCTTTGTTGATCAAACAAGAAAAAAAAAACTTATGATTGCTGATTTTACTCTATATAGGGAATCAAGGGGTTAGCCCACCTCGTTAAAGACTTAATCCCTTACCGGGATTACCGGGCTCTGTACCAAAAAAAAAAAAAAAAAAGAAGAGATTTTACTCTAATTCTTTATCTTTCGCATTAATATCTGATCACGGGTTGTGAAATATGGCTTTCAATATGCCAAATTTGTCCTAACTCATTTGATTTGACCCATAAATTGACTTGCATCACACCACTTTCATACCAAAAGTGACTCACAGTTAGGTAATATCTTTCAAACACTCAATAATTATTTTCTTTTTTCTAGCTTTGGAGTCCATACATTCACCAAAATATATGATGGTTATTTTGGTTATTTTACAGACACATGTCACCACGTCAAACTACAAAAGACTATGCCATTTAATTGATCTTTGAAAATAATTATCATCAGCAGTATCTTGTGGGTTTAGGTTATAAAGATTAAGTTAGTAGAATTTTGTCCATTCATTCATGTAATCTTATTTATTTATTTTATTTTGGAAGGTCAAAATTTGAAGAATATTAATTATCAAAAGATTAAATTTTTTATTAAATTCTCTTGGAAAAATTACTAAATTTTTATGGATTTATAGGACATATTTTTGTGAAAAATGTTGTAGTCAGCATGAAAAATGTTTAAAAGTTTGTTCTCGTTTACTTAGAAATAAATGGAAAAGAAAAAGAATAGGAGACAGACAACTCACTCAATTATTTTTGACAAATTCTTTCAAAGTATTATGTTATTTACAATTTCTAAAAAATGTAGTAAAACCTCAAATTTGATCGAGTGACCATAGTACAAAAACAAAAATTCAAATAAATAATCCAAGTAAAAAGAGAAAATAAATGAGAGCATGAATCATGATGATATATTTTGACTTGGTGGTGATTTAGGTCGAGTCTTTGCTCTCATAATTTCATCATTTCCCTAAGCCATCCACAAAAGTAGATGGCCTTTTTCTTTGTCAAAAAGCAACTTTTCTTTGTTCTTTGAAAATCCAAAGACCTCTTTTTGTGCAACTTGAATGGTCCAGAGAGAATATCATCCTCATTTATTGGTCATGTGGAAATATTAATTAATGTTTAAATAATAAGAGGATCAAATGAGAGCATTCGATCAAGAGGCCTCCTTGTCCAAAAAGGTGTAAAGTTGTTGCATCAATACAACTAGGGACATGTATAAGTTAGTAACTACATTGTAGTTTAGACACTTATATCTTTTAAAATATGTAGAAGTTATTATGAGCTGATCAATACATTTATTTCATGTTATATATCAAATTGGATGGTAGGTTGTTGGCTATAGAAGGGCATAAAATTTGAGCGCTAGATAGAATTCGATATCTTGTGGATGTTTTGGCGTGCTTGATATTCAGTATTATGTAAGAGTCACTTTGCTTCGCTAATACATACAAGTGTGGATGAGAAAAAATCTTTTGATTTTACACTTACATATTTGCTTTAATTCCTAAAGATAAAACAAGAAAAGAAAGAAAGAAAAAAAAAAACACTTAATTTCTCATGTAACACTCGCTGTGGAGAGGAAAAAATAATTTTATATATCACCATAAAAAGGATACGAAAACAAATGTTAGAACCTAGTTAAACGGTAATTTTCAAGCACTTCCCAGAAGCGCTGTTATAGCACTTTCTACGTCATGTGGCAGCGCTTCTGGGAAGTGCTTGATCATTTTCACCCAGTTAAAAGTGTCAAATGAAGTTTGAAGTTCAAAACTACAGAAAATGAAAACCCAATAGGTTGAATGACGTGCTTGTTCCTGAAGCCCAATACATTTCGGGCCTAAGCCCAGAAAAATTTAGGTGGGCATTCAAGTTGGTGCCAACGGGCCTTAACAACGCTGAGTGTAATGGCCCATTTTGGCCCATCTAATTTGGTCCTTATGGGGAATTCCCCACTCTCTAAATTAAAAGTAGTCTAAACAAGTTTTTCTCCTAAACTACTGATGTCATCGCTAATGTCATATTTTGTTTCTCATTATTTTATTATTTTTTTTTTCTATTTTGAAATTGCTAATTAGTGCGCTCTTCCGATCTCTAACATTTCTTCTTATTGTGTAATATAATTCTAACATTTAAAAATTGGTAATTTCAACATTGAATCTCACTTTTTGACTAATTGATCTAATTGTTTTTTGACTTTTTCCATTGATGTACAATTATGTTTTTATATTTTCAATTCAATTGATATACAAATATTTCTCATTTACTTTTTAAATTCCTATTAATTATATTTTTGAATGTTGCTCTTCTCGTGCATTACACGAATGTTATACTAGTGTGTGTGTGTGTGTGTATATAGGAATTTTATTTTACCTACACGAATGTTATATATATATGTGTGTGTGTATTTGAGGGACTCGAAAAGCCGTTTTAAAGAAGAGAAACACCACAAATGTTGGAGCCCATTAGTCAAGAGAAACACTAAAAATTGAGGTGTGTGTGATTTGTTCCCTTGACAACCCAATAGATGCTTGGCCCAAGTCAAGCACATATTTTAATAGGGAAGTTTGATGTTTTTCTTATTTATAAACTATTTCAATGCGTATTTATTATCCCTTTTTTCCCCAATATTGCATAACATGCCATATTGCATGAATAATAATATATATTATTCTTTTTTTTACCCTTTTTTTATTTCTTTCTTTCGTTGTTTTTATTTTAAGCATCTTTTTTTCCCTTTTTCTTTATTTTTTTCTTTTCTTGCTTCCCTTTTTTCTTATTTTACATTTTTTTCAGAAAATAATTTTACACTATTTTAAATTCATGTAATATAGTATATCACACAATAACATAGCCTGTTACATAAATATCATAGATTGTCACTCAAATAATATAGATTGTCACAGATAACATAGCTTATTACACAAGTAACAAGCGCTTGTTTATCATAGCTTGCTACACAAACAACATAACTTGTTACACAAATAACTTAAATTCTTACACACATAATAGAAATTGTTATACATGTAACACACATTGTTTAATAACATAAATTGTAACACACATTGTTTAATAACATAAATTGTTACATACATATGAGAACTTGTTATACGCATAATGAACCTTGTAAGGCATATAATATAAATTACTCCACACATAATATAGATTGTTTAACATGCAGTATATTTTGTTAAAAAAATTTATTACAAGGAAAAAATGAAGAAAAAAATAACTGGAATCTGTTCGCCGGCGGATGGCAAGAATCCGACAAGCTAGGGAGGGAGGCAGGGTGAGTGGGTGGTGTGGGGGCGGGTGGTGGCTGTTGGGGGTAGAGCTTTAGAGGTAAAAATTAATTAAATAATAATAATTAAAGCAAATAAAAAATTTAAAAAATCAAGATTTTTTGAAATGGTTTTCAAACTATACCAAGTATTTTTAGAATAAAATGGAGTTTCCAAGTACAAAGCATAATTACCCCTGTTTCAATGTTCCAAGCCCAATTTTCAATTTTATTTTATTTTAAAGTGGAGAAATTAAAAAAATACAACATATACTTTTAATTTTAGTTTTAAAAAACACTATATTTTCACCCGTGCGTTGCACGAGCATAATCTTATATAATATTATATAAGTAGTTATGTATATAGTCATTTTGATACCACTTAGGCATGTTTGTTCTATTAAATATCAATTGCAAAAAAAGTATACAAATGAGTTAAAATGGGTATAAAAGTATTGATATATATTGAATTCCAAAACATCTATAAAAATATCAATCTATTAATAATTGGTTTATTTCGTTAAATACCATACACTTCAAGAACAATACAAAGTTATTCCTCAATATTATATACCATTACAAACGTTGGCAATACACACCAATAATGAATTCAACTAAAATACTAAATGGCATAAATACAATATATAGAAGAGGTTCACTAATTATATAAATGTACTCCAACAATCAAATCGTCCAAGAGAGCATGTGTCATATTTTCATCCTTCATATGAAATAACACTTACACAAGACCCGCACCAAGAACATCCACTTGGCTTGCGTATCGTCCACATCCTTCAAAAGGCTCCAAATAGGAAAACATAGCTACAATCGAAATCGAAGAAATGTTACAAACGACAATAGTAACTTAATGAATGTATCAGAAGAGATGCTCAATGATGAATAAAAACACCAAGAGAGATCCTTTATATAGCACAAAATTAACCCTGATCAACTTTCAAATCCTGCCTAAAGTACAAATAAGGTAATACTAATATGTAATTCAAAAAAGTAAATAGATAAAAATTCATAAATTATGAAAACCCTAAGACAATTTTTATGATTTCGGATATCCTTTAGCGGCTTGAGATTCAATGAAAAAATAGATAACAAACCACAATTTTAGAGAAACCATTAAACATATCCAATCAAGATAAGATAAGGGAATTGGAATCAAGCACGGATATGGAGAGAGGAGCAATTTCGAAAAAATTGAAACTCAATCCAATTAGGGCGTCTGATGCCATTCAGAAAACAATCTCATAGTATTGTCCAAAGCTAGAAAAAAAAAAGGATAAAGTTATAAAATGAAAGACAGTCTTTTAGAATCAAATAAGATAAGAAGAGATTGAGAGTAAGAAAGAATTTGAAAAGAGAGAAAGGAACCTAGAGAGTCACAATTGCTGCTGATAAATTAAAAAAATGGAAAAAAAAGGCTAAAATAGATTTTACCGCACCCATTACCACAATTTAAAAGAAAAAGACCAAATTAACCCTATTAATAGCAAAAGTGGAGGGAAAAATGCGGGCAATCTGTACCGCAGGATCTCTCGTTTAATTAATATATAGATTATATTCTTTTACAAAAATCAAATGGTCACATTTTTATTATTGGTCACAAATTTGGGTCCATAAACCATAACTATCACTAGTCACTAGCCAGTCACAAACAGTCATAACAATTTTGATGACCACGACACAATTGATACAAACATCACAATAGCCACAAAATTTTTCTGACAACAACGACAAAGGGTCACACAACTACAAATTGTCACACATTCACAGTAAACCGTCAGAAAACCCCTCACAATCAAGTCACATTTATTATGTGATTTCCTATCCAATGAGTTCTAGATTTCTCATTTTAGTCCATTACTGTCTGTTGGATTGGTAGGACAAGCGATACTCTAGTGACATCGTCAACAATTAAAGTAATACTAGACGAATCTCACGTAATCTGCCGGCAAAGTCTGAGCCATGAAGCAACTTGAAGGCCTTACAAATCTACGGATAGAACCTCGACAATCCAAAAAAGCCAAAGCTCCATGCGGAATCAATGCATCATCATTGAACCGATTCGAGTACTTTATATATTGTGCATCGATTCGAGTTCTCTATGTGTCATCGACGGTCTCCATCGCCGATGTAGCAGCGGCAGTGAAGAGAAGAAAAAACATCCGATCTTCCAAGAATACCCTATTACAGTACTCCAAACCAATCAACAACCTACATATGGGTTCAAGAGTCCCAAAAATGAGACCCGAGAACACACGTGTGGGTTCCTTATTGGCATGGTGTAACATCCCACAAAAATTTAACAAGGAATTATACCAAATGATAATATTTTGATAATGATAATGATAATGATGCGAATTACTTGAATTTTCATGATTATACGATTGTGATTCAATTGTATTGAATTGTTACATGAATTGTCAAGAGTTAAAGATGGGAAAAGTAATTCAATTGCATTAATGGTGAAGTTACAAGATTATCAAAGATGGGAGAATTAATTAAATTTTATTAAGGGTGAAGTCACAAGACTGTTAAGAATCAAAATATAGCAACATGATGGTATTGAATGGCAAAACTACAAGATTTGTTATACGAATAAATACCAAGAAATAGAATGTTAAAATATAACCGTATTGAATTATAAAGTTACAAGATTGTCAAGAATTAGAATGTAACAATGCGATTGTGTTGGATTGCATTACTTGAAAGAATATAAGATTAGTCACTCAAATAAATGCTAAAAATTGGAAAATGGCAACGTGAACGTATGGAATTACATCAGCTGTCACTCAAATAAATGTCAATGATGAGAATGTGACAACGTGATTGAATTGAATTGCACCCATTGTAAATAAATGCTAAGGGTTAAAATGCAAGTAATGACAAACGTGATTGTTATTTAACGATGATTAAATAGTCACTTGAGTTGGCATCAATAATACCACATGAATTCAAAAAATTGCTACTCGAGTAAGCCTAGAGGCAAGAATGTGATTACTAGTTAGCATCTACTTGAAGTTAATCACCTAATTGTAAAATCACATTAAGTAAAGGGACTCAAGTAACATGAATCAAATTACCAGGACTTAATTATAAGGCGAAACAAAGTATAAAGACTGCTCGAGCAGTTTGCTACCAAGTGTGCGGCGCTACATCATGCCACGTGTTGCGCCCTAGTTTGCAGAACTCAAAGGCTTATTAAAACTAACTAAATTCAGATATTTCTAACAAATATAAATAGAAGGGAAGGAAGAAAATTTCAGAAGTCAATTTGTCCCATCCGATCCCTCTCTCCCTTTCCACATCCACATATCCATATTAAGAATAATTGTCCTGCTTCTTTGGCGAACCTCAAGCTTTTTATAAATGAAAATTCGTCCAAATGGAGGGAGAGAAGGAAAACAACCCTTAAAAACTATAAAACATTTAGTTTTGTACTTGGAAATGACCCTTTTCTATATATATAAGAAATCCAACTTGGAAATACCACTTTGGTTAAGGAAAATGAAGGTTTAAAGGCTTTTGTCAACAACTCAAAGAATATTTTGAAAAATAAAGTTAAAGAGGTGAGTAAATAATGCTTTGATTCCCTTATTACATTCATGAAGTTTTGATAAGATAAGCATTAATTTTGATTGATGATTTCCACGAAATGAACATGAACTTTGATATATTGAAAAGAAAGATTGAATTATTGTATTTGAATCACTAGTTGATGTTCTACCTGTTTTGTATTTGCTTTATTGCCATGATAGGAGCCAATGATATTGAGATTGGCGACGATTAGTGTGGTATTTGCTTTGATTTGTTTAGAATTCTGGTAGGAGTCAACCGGGATTCGAATGTGGATCCACTTAATTGTACATGGCCATGATTGAATTGATATGAATCTTGCGTGCACAATGGATAGTAGTTTAACTAGTGACATGGCCCTTTCGTATATTTGAAAGCTTTGTGCATTCAATAGTTTTTTTGAAAATAAATCTTTCAAATAACTCTCCCCCTTTTTTGACCGGAAATAGCAGCCCCCCCCCCCAAAAAAAGGGAGGAAAGTGCTGCTTGCTACCATTTCCGGCAGCACATGGGGGTCTCCCCCCTCTCTTTTGTTTTTTTTAAACATTAAAATATTCAATTTTTAGTTATTTTACGATAATACCCCTGACCTTAACGGTGGAAATGAATGGATGAGATTAGAGGGACCTTAAGTATAACACTATTGAAAGGTTAAGAGCCTCCACAACGAAAATTAAATGTTGAGGACGTTATCTCAATAAACCTGAAAGGTTGGAGACGCAAACTGTAAATTACCCTACTTTTTTGTATTTATAAATCTGCCGATCTCTCTATAATATATATATATATATATTTACGTCTTATATGGATAGTTCTTATAATGATTTGAAGCCTACATTTCAAAGTAAAAGCTTTTTAATGATTTGCTTTGTTTTGATAATCAATAAAATGTAACTATTAACACAACTTGTTGTGTTATTCATATTTTATTGAAAACGTAGTTTTAATGATTCTTTAAAATTTAACAACTTCATAGTTTAAATAACAAACTTTATTTTGTTAAACTCTATAAGACAAATACACTTTGTTTATTTTGTGCGTCTCGTCTCCACTATTTGTATTGAAATTTCCGCTATAGAATTTGTTATACTATATAAGATATTTCAAGAAAATTATAAAATTTGCGAATGTGTGACACATGGAGTACCGTACTAAAGTACTCTTAGAGTACGTAAATATATATATATATATTTTTTTTGAGGAGAAAGAAGAAATTGGACGAGATGTTTGAGGGTTTTTACGGAGAGGGTCGACAGAGGGAAGAGAGAAATTGGGCTCAAGATCGATGGAGATGGTGGACTTGTAAGGGTTCGTAAATAGCACCTGGCATTTGTAAAAGAAAAAAAAAAGGTTAATTCCCCCGTTATGTAAAGACCGGTGATGGAAAAGACTGAAATTTGTAAACAATCCTTTTAAGGTTTCACTACTTATAAAAAATGATTGACAAAAAATTTAACAAAAAAGACATTTTAACGGGGTCTTATTTTTCAACATATAACGTCATTTATAAACTAATGAAAATTTTCTTGATATATACTAACCAAAAACTGCCAAGTTGTACGTGAATCAAAGATCAAAATCATAATGGAACAGAAAGCAAAAATAACACCAAATCTGAGTTTGGTACCGAGTGGTTCAAACGGGTCATGGCCTGGGCTTAACACTTAATGGTTTGTGCCTAAAGTGGGTCATATCCAACATCTCTTCACCTTAAACCAAATGGTGATTGTTGAGTTTAGGAGACAAACCAGGTTTTGGTTTCCTAGCCTTTTTCTTACCTGTAAAAGAAAATAGAAAATTATACTCACTAACTTTCAAAACAATAAAAACAGGGAAAAAAATTGGAACTACACTAATATTCACAAGTCAATTCTATTTAAAAACAAAATCTGATCAAATAAATCACATCTATATATTTGACATGACTCACTTGTGCTATATAAATCTCAATCACTCATTCTCACAAAATCTAATTTTGTTTTTAAACAAAAACACTTTGTGAATAGTTAAAGTGAAAAGATATATCTTAACCAATACGAATGTTTAGCAATGCTAAACATGACTTAAACATACTGAAAGGAAAATTTTTTGTACTCATATTTGAAGGGTTATATTCAAAGGGTCATTTCACAAATGGTCTCCAATCTTTACAGTTTCTTTCATCTGGGTTCCTAATCTATTTTTCAATGCCCTAGGCTCAAAACTTTCATATATTCATTTAGGGTTAATTTCAGAAATGGTCTGTAATGGCCAGGAAGAAAAACAATTAAAATTGACAAGAAAATAAGTTTTTTTTTTTTTTTTTTGATGGTGAATGAATACACTTACCGAGATTTTCCATTAAACATGTAGATAGATTTGGCTGACAGACTACTTTCTATAAATAAACAATAATGATATAAATAAACTCCGAAACTTAAGCAACAATTATAGAAGAAATCAACCAGGGAAATCAATTAAGTTATTCTAATCTTAAATTAAATAACAATCATTATAGTTCCTACCCTTTATGAAACGCCTTGTCCTCAAGGTGTAAAATGTGGAAATCTTTCTTGCAGCTTGAATAAGTCTTCCTGGGATGCATCTTCAGGAAAAGTATTAGACCATTGAACCAAGAGTCAGGTAGGTAGCTTATTATTCCGCTTAACCAGTTGACGGTCTAAAACAGCAACTGGTTCCAACTGTAGTATTCAATTATTTTCTGTGGGTGGAAGGCCTGCTTGAGGGAACATTGAATCTCCTACCTTCTTTTTAAGGTAAGAAACATGAAACACATGATGGATTTTTCTATTGTTTGGAAACTCCAGCTGATACGCCACCTTCCCTACCCGTTTGATAATTTTATAGGGGCTAAAGAACTTGGGGGATAACTTTTGGTTTCTTCTCAAAGCTACAGAAGTTTATTTGAAGGCTGTAAGAGTAAATAGACTATATCTCCTCCTTCAAATTCCGTTTTGATCGATGCTTATCTCTTTGCTGTTTCATTCGGTTATGGGATTGAGATAAATTATGTTTCAGTAAATTGGGCATTGTATCTCTGTCTTGCAAGTCCTAACTGCTGGTACCAGTGACTTTTGAATTATATGAGTGAAAAACCTCGGGTTGCATGCCATAAATTGTGACGCCCTCGATAATTTTACAATATTTTCGAATATTTTATATTAGTTAACAAATTCCGTAGCGGAAGTTTCAATATAAATAGCAGAGACGAGACGTACAAAAAGAACAAGTTGCTTTTGACTTGATAAAGCTAATTACTTAAACTAACAAGTTGTTATATTTTAAAGAATCATTGTAACTCAGTTTCTCAATAAAATGCAAAGAACTCAACGAGTTATATTAATAAGTATTTTTCATTGATTACCAAATCGAGCAAAATTAATCTTTTCAAGACAAATTATTAGAAAGCTATTATACTAAAAGGTAAGTTGCCAATGTTATATAAAATTAGAAATACATTTATTGAGAGGTGTGTATATTTATTAATACAAAATGTATAAAATTCATAATATTTTCAAAGACAGATTGTCGCTACATGTAAAATTTTACTCCCTTCGCGAGTATGCTCTAACTCATGGCTTACCTTGCTTCTCAAATCACATATCTTCAATCATCTACAAGATTGTAAAAAGAAGGGAATGAGTACGAAGTACTCAGTGGGCAACAAAATCCTTTCATTCGCCTTTTATTTGAAAGATTTATTTTTAAGAAAACTATTCAATGCACGAAATTTTTCAATGCACAAATAGGCCCTATCATTAGTTAAACTACTACTCGTGGTGCGAACAAGAGTCATATCAATTTAATCAATTCAATCATGGTCATATACAATTAAGTAGATCCACAATGAACTTCGGTTGACCCCTATCGAAATTCCAATTCAAAGCAAACACCACACTAATCTTTCCTATCCCGAGATTATTGAATATGCCATAGTGTAGAAAACAATTTAAAGCAATTCAATACAAAACGGGTAGAGCAACTAGTGATTCAAATGTAATAAATCAATCTTTCTTTTCAATATATCAAATATATATTTGTCTCATAGAATACTTCAATTAAAATCATGCTTATCGTATCAAAACATCATAAATGTCAAAAGGGAATCAAAATATTAGCTACTCACTTCAAATATTCCTCATATAATCCCAAGTGGAAAAGTACTCTTAAAGCCTTATTCCTCAATTAAAGTTATTTCTTACATTAGGATATAACCATATATGGTTATGAGCCTTTTCCAAGTGCAAGAAGGGTGTTTTGATGGGTTTTAAGGGTTATTCTTTACCCTATAGTAGGTATGGACGAACTTCCCTTTATGAAGAGCTTGAGATTTACTAAGCAAGGGGAGCCAATTAGCCCTTTAGATGGGTATGGATAGGAAGAGAGAAAGGGAATGGGATAGGTTGGCTTGAGTTCTCTCATCCTTCCCTTTTATTTGTAATTGACGAATCTAATTGTTTTTAATAATTCTTTGAATTCCACCAATCGGGATACTACACGTGGCATAATTAGCACTATTTATTTTAATAGGTCATTGGTTTATTCATTTATTGTCCAAGTAGTCCTTATACTTTGTATCGTCTTATAATTAAGTCATTATACTTTGATCTATGTTATTCGAGACATTCAACTTAATAAGATTTACAATTCAGTGGTCATATTTCACGTTATACTATTAAATGACTACATTCTTGTCTTTAGGCATTTCTTGAGTGACGGTCTTTGAGTCTTGTGACGTACTAATACAAATTTACGTTGTTATTCAATACCGCAACCTTGTGCGGTTAGTCAATCATTATCAATACAATGTCAATAGTTACTTTCTAATTCCAATTCATTGTCCAAATATCAATCATGTGATCATATTCATTTGAGTAACAAT
>CAVNYN010286597.1:0-33818 GCA_963692815.1 Nyctanthes arbor-tristis | reverse complement strand
GTGATGCAATCAAGAAGCAAATTCAAATTACTCAGAAGATGTTGGGGGAACAAGATGTGACTTCGCGTGGTCAAGGAGTGTTATCTCGTCTGCGCTTTGTTGATCAGCAATTGAGACAACAAAAGGCACTTCAGCAATTTGGTATAACGAGATCGGAAGAGCTTGGCGACCACAAAGAGGCTTGCCTGAAAATGCTGTTTCCATCCTTCGTTCTTGGCTTTTTGAGCATTTCCTTCATCCGTATGTTATTTACCACATCTTATTTCTAATTGGCACTGAATTTTACTATAGAACAATCTCTGACTGTTAAGTTTTGGATAATCCGCAGTTACCCCAAAGATTCTGAAAAAATCATACTAGCAAAGCAGACAGGATTGACCAGAAGCCAGGTATCTGTGCATGTATTCATATTTTGTCATTACACTTCACCTAGCATGTTTCCTTCCATTGTGCAATATTTGTTAATACAATAATTAATAAAGGGACGCCTTGAAACTGAAAGTTGTAGTTGAAGCTTTACTATCTAATCAGAGTTGGAATGGTGTAATCATAATAGTAAGTTTCATGATGGGATCAGGTGGCAAACTGGTTTATCAATGCACGGGTACGTCTTTGGAAGCCTATGATTGAGGAGATGTACAAGGAGGAATTTGGGGACGCGGAAGCAGAACCTAAGACTTCGCCTGAACATGCAGCAGCAGCACAGGAAAAGTCTTCTTTTGGTGAAAGAGAGGAAGAGCTTCAGGGAAGCTTAATATCTACATCCATGAATGGCAATCAACTGGCTCAATCCAGTGAGTTTCGACCTGATGTCATTTCAAGTTCAGAATGGAATGTACGTGACGCAAAATTGAGCTACCATCCTGGTCCTTATCAAGAAAATGATCTTAGTTTTGGGAGAATGGAATTACATCATGATCATAGAATTTTCTCTGATGAGACGGAATCACAGGACAAGACTGCTTGTGGGGGTGTTGTGGCTAGAGGTGATAGACACAATGTTTCCATGTCAAGTAATACAATTGGAAATCAAGTTTCACTTGCACTGGGGTTGCAGCATTCCGAGAAAAATTCCCAACCGGTGTCTGCTGGAATGCAACCAAGTGAAGATGGCAATGCGGCTTCTTCAATCGGTCTCGAAAAATTGGAGTACCGGTACATAGAGCCAGTAAATCAACAGCACAGGTTTGCCAACCCCCACCTCTTATCCGATTTTGTGGCATGATAAAAGGTCACCGGAAACATGAGACGGGCAGAGATGTTTTGGCCTGTTATATTTTTTTGCATAGATTTTCTTTTTTCCTTTTTTTGTGCAGAAATAATCAGGAAGTCCAGAATTAAGCATTATAGATGTAAAGGTTCTGAAATTCCATTTCATGGAACAATTGTTTGTAATGGAAATCATATACAAAAATTGTAACGCTCTTCCGATTACACAAAAATTGTAATTTGTCATTCATTGACGTTGCGAAATGATCTCCGACTATTACAGTTCTCTGACGAAATTTACAAGGCCTATAAAGTTTCTTTCCCCGTGTTATTAATTTATGTTGTTTTCTTGCGACAAGGTCTGTTCAAGAGATCGGAAGAGCACTTATATATGAACCAGATGGCATCTTTGTTGAAATGGTATACAATGAAAGTTTAGGTGCAAAATGAAGTCCCAAATCACAGAATGATCTTTATTTCTATGAATGTGACTTCAATTTTATCAGGTAAAAGGCTACACTTCTATTATTTCATTTTCTTTTGCTACCAAACTATTCCATTTCCTGGCATGGTTTCATCTTGTTCTGTTTTGTGTTTGCAAGGCTTGCTCCAGGCTGTTAGATTGTTCAGATACTTAATCACTTGGAGTTTTATTGACTAACAAATCTGAAGAGTGACAACTGGTAGGGACAAATGTGCAAAATTGGTAATCATTACTACAGTATCTTTGAATTCTATCATATATAGGATCAGATCAGGCTCCAAATTGATAATCATTAAAATACACGTGGCCCCCTGTAATTGGTGGTCTTGGAGCCTGATATGTTTCTATAGAAATTTTACTATCATATTCTCTCTTTTTATTTAGAAAAGTTCGTGTCGGTGCTCATCGGATTAAGACAAATGTTGTACCACATCAATTAAAACTAGTTGGCTCTCTCTTTTATGTTCGGCTTGAAACCAAAATTTGGTATCAGAGCGGAAAACTCTCCAAGTTAACCAATCCATTCTTACCCTGAATCTATTATCAATAGCCACAGCCCACCAAGCAGTTAGTCACAAGCAGGAGGGCATAAATTTATCACCACATTCTTGTCTTTGAAAGACTGTTAATGCAATGTCCTTTCAACATCTTAGCAGATGATAACAAGAGCTAGTATATAAAAGGCTAGATATTCCAATATATTTATGGATTCTCAATCAGACAATCTTAAAACTGGGAGTGTACAAAAGACACTCTACTTTTCTTTGCTTTTTTCTAGATGGCAGAAGAAAACCCATTCAGCAGGATTACAATTAATCAAATTGGGTGCTTTCTGCATTGTGAATAGTAAGAGAGAGAAGTTTGAGCTGAAAGTGCTTTTTTTTAGTGTCCCAAAGAAATGCAACGACAGAAATTTAAAGCTGAAATCCTGATACTTTAGCTTGTTGTTTTGTATTCAGGGAAGTGGGGAATAGGGCAGGGGAAAAGGGGAGGGGTGAGGGGTGGGGGACCATTTTTCTCATGTCATTTTCAGCATTTTCACTTGGTTAATAGCTTTGCTTCTTTAAAGATGTTTGCAGAGCTCTGTTCATATAGCTTTTATAGCTCACACTATGCTGACATTGGGGAACCCTATACATCAGAAAAAGAGGAGACATACAGAAAAAAGAATCTTTGCTTTCCTCATTGAATGAACTATTATCAAGTTAGGAGGCATGTTTGCTCCTTCCTTGCATTCATATATTGTGTTGTTTTAATCTGCTAAAAATACTGCAAGTTATGTTTCAATTATGTTCTTTAGGAGTCGACCGGTATAGCATTAAGAAAGAAAAATAAAGGTAAAATCTTCTTCGTTATACAGTCACCACGGTACGAGTTAGGACTTACTAGTTGTCATCCATCTTCCCCCCTTTATGTACCTCCATCTCCTTTACCTCTGACCTCAATCTGTACTTGCGCAAATTTGAAAATCTCTCTTTGCACCTATCTTTTTCTCAAGAATGCTTTACCTCTGATAACGATTTAAGATTTTTGCCAGTCATTTGTACAGTTGTACTTGCATTTCAGAGATCTTCTGTTGTGTAGTATGAAACTGTAGTCTTTATTAATGTTAATCTCATCCCTTAAGTTTCCTTCTGTTGTCTAATTCTTTGAAGAATCCCACTTTTTAGTCTGCACTTTGTACTTTTGCTCCATTTTCTACTTCCAAGAAACGGTTTGTTTACACCCCCAGTCCCAGATAGTTTTTCACATTTTCTGATCAAGGCCCAATCTTGTTGATAAGAATATTTATCACTGATCTTACTTGCAATTTGTTAACATGGTTTCACAAGATTCACCCTCGAATCCAAATTCAAGTATTCTACACCAATTCATTATCTCAAACTCCATAGCCAGCCAAAACCAGCATTTTGATCCATATGGAACAGATTCCATTGAGAATAGCCCTTACCCACAGTCAGTAGGGTTGTTTCCAAACATTTATTCTCTCGGTGAAAGAATGTCTAGAGCTGCAGAACTTGTTCATGGTCCTCAACTAACAGAGGAAACAACAAGTATAGCCCGGGATAGACGACTCATCGACCTTCTAGGACCATCTAACGAGGTTTCCCATCAAGCCCAGAGGCTATCACTATCCCTAGGTTCTGTGCAATCCAGGCAGAGATCCTTAAATTCTTCAGAATTTCTCAGTCCTGGTTACATGATTTCTGAAGAAGAAGCAGGAGGCAGAGAATCATGTAACCCCGGACTTGATCGAATGGCCAATGATTTTTCTTTCACTGGAAATGCTTTTTCTCCTCTAAATCAATCTTGTTCAACCTCATATGGAACTGAATCATTTGCTGCTGGAGTTGGGAGCTCAAAGTACTTGAAACCAGCACAATCCCTTCTGGAAGAAATGGTTAGCCTTGGAGGAAAGGACATTGATTTGAGCAACCAGAAATATGTCGAAAAACTATCCCGAGGTTGCAAGAAAGGCTCTTTCCGGCTATCTTATGAACTCAAAGCAGAGTTCTCCAACAATGAACTGCTTATGGAAAAACAGGAGACTTATGTAAATCTTGCAAGGCTCATTGGCTTGCTTGAGGAGGTTGATTCATGGCATTTAAACCTCTTATTACTTTAATATCATAGATAGATTCTCTCCCTGTCTGCTTATAGTTTTGCATTAACTTTTAATTTTCAGGTGGAAAGACGGTACGAGGATTACTATCATCACATGGAGAAGATGGTTTCATCGTTTGAGGTCATAGCAGGTTTAGGAGCAGGAAAATCTTACACTGCTCTAGCACTCCAAGCCATGTCCAAACACTTCTGCAACTTAAGAAATGCAATCTTATTGCAAATCCGTGCCACTCGGAAAAAGATCACTAAAGACATACCAAGAATAAGCTCGGGTCTCTCTGAACTGAGCTTGTCTGATCAAGAAGCTAGACATAATCGAATCTCCCTTCAACAGCTCGGAATCATCCAAACGTCAAGACAAGCGTGCAGACCGATCAGAGGACTGCCCGAGACTTCTGTGACGGTTCTTCGTGCTTGGCTCTTCGAACACTTCCTCCATCCGTATGTAATTCATTATCTTCCCATTTAGTTTCAAGTTCTGCTCCAAAAGATCACTTGTTAAAGTTTCTTTTTATGTTTTCCTCAGTTATCCTAATGATTCGGAAAAGCTAATGTTGGCATCACAGACAGGCTTGACAAAGAACCAGGTACTTATTTTCCCCTACTACAAATGACAATTATGCTATGAAAGATTCCACTGGATTTGACTATTCTTATTTCTACATTTGTCTTCTAACCATGGATTCAGGTTTCCAACTGGTTCATAAATGCTCGAGTTCGACTATGGAAGCCTATGATTGAAGAAATGTACAAAGAAGAATTTGCAGACTCTTCGACCGAATCAGATCAAGTATTGACAAGCAGTTCCACAACACGGGATGGAGCGAGGGATTCTGCAGAGGAATAAGATGGATCGATAATTTCGAATAGATGTCGAAAAGCCTTCCATCCCACTAAGTTTGAGCTCAATGTTTTTTCTTTAGAAGATTCTTCGTCCTCTTTAGCTAAATCAAGCCCATGATTCAGTAATCTGCAGTCTGAGTACTTAGGAGAAGGGATTTTTATAAGTTCATTGCATGTGACTTTTTGTCTTTTTGAAGATCTTTTGGCTCCTAAATGTTGCAGAAGTTGGGAGGATTTCAATTCCATATATCCTTC
Source organism: Nyctanthes arbor-tristis (assembly GCA_963692815.1). Taxonomy (NCBI): domain Eukaryota; kingdom Viridiplantae; phylum Streptophyta; class Magnoliopsida; order Lamiales; family Oleaceae; genus Nyctanthes; species Nyctanthes arbor-tristis. Next base: position 28,402 of record CAVNYN010286597.1, on the reverse strand, counting down.
CTGTGAACTGAGAGTAGACATTTTATCTGGAACCATTAGTAACGGTTTCTGGTTCCTAAAATGATATTCATGATTTGATGTTCTGCACACATTGAAATTTGATCTTGCATGCCTACATAACTAATATATCACTTGGGGTCGTTGGAAGAATGTAATTAAGGTACTTTTGTTTGCGTTGGCATGGAAAAAATTCTAACACTCCAAGAGTATTAAAAAAAAGACTTCCAGGCCAATCAAAAACTTGTTTGTGTTCAAGTGCCCCAATTTAACAATAAATTGACCCTCGTAAATCCACAAGTAGGTTCTTAATTTTGCTAATAGAGCCGAGTATAGTATTCTTAGAGTACCAAAATTTTGTTCCGTTAGCATGATACCAAGTTATCCATCAATTAACGTCCAGCTGTCATGATTCTCCGTCTCATTTTTCTCCCCCCGAATCCAATAATCCAGTGTTGCCACGATCAACCAGTCACGTTGATATTTTGTCGTGAAAATTTTCTGTCGATGTTTCAAAATACCAATTTTTCCTTTAGGGTAAAAATTTGGGGGGGGGGGGGGTGTTCTTGAGACAATATCCGAAATGAGAAATGCATCCGTCCTATAAAAATGAAGGAAATCGTTGTGTTCTACAACTGGTCAGCATGCAAATCTAGAATATTGCTAGTCTGTTGCGGTTGGTTTGCGCTAATATATATCTAAGAAAAACCAAGGTAAATTGCCTATATTAAGCAAAGTGCATAGAGTGCTTAAAGTTTATGACAAATGAAGATTTCTAAATATGTTCATTCATGGAGTAGGTGAAACTAAAACCAGAAACACTCACAAATTTCAAACCATTCCACCCTGTCTATAACGCAGTTCCATTAAGGGTTATGTACTACAAGTGGTCATGGGCAGCCATAAGAGTCATGTAGTGGAATTAGGAGGATTTGGTAGAAGAGCAGTTGATTTTGATCACATGATCTCTTCTCCTCTTCTTTTTCTGTATATGGATGTCTATATATATCAGCAATGCTTCACAGGAACTTCAAAAACAATCTTCTGAAGAAGAAAGTGAGTCGAGTACCTTCTTTGGTCATTAATGGCTTCTCTCAAGGTGCTTTGCATTCTCCTAGTAGTTACTTTCCTGTATTGCTCTGTGTTAGAGGCTGTTCTGGCTTCAGGTTATGGTCAGGGTGGGAGAGGCTACTCGGGTCTCACCCTGGAATTCTATGATTATTCGTGCCCACAAGCTAATGAGATTATCATGTCTGTATTGGAAAAGGCCATTGCAGAAGATCCCAGAATGGCTGCCTCTTTACTAAGACTCCACTTCCATGACTGCTTTGTGCAGGTAGCCTGAATAAGGTTTCATACCCAATAATTAATTATTTAGTAGAACTGTAAGTATTTGTTCTACCATGTTTACTAACTTGGAATAAAATGTGTTTTAACAGGGCTGTGACGCATCAATTCTGCTAGATGATAGTGCCACCATAGTCAGTGAAAAGAACTCAAGACCAAACAAGAATTCCATAAGAGGATTTGAAGTGATTGATGAAATCAAGGCCAACCTGGAAGTAGAATGCCCTCACACAGTTTCGTGTGCAGATATTCTTGCCCTTGCTGCTCGTGACTCAGTCGTACTAGTAAGCAATTTAACCTTCAGGTTTATTCAAAACCAGATGCGAAACTCCTATTTACTGGGAAGAAAATCCGCCTGATCATTTTAAACTTTAAGAAATATTCCCTAACCATTTTCAATCCCATACTCAAAAGAAAGTAATGAGGCCAAGATCGAAATTCAGTTGGTTACAGCATTAAACTTACAGCAACAATGATCATGATACAGAGTGGCGGACCACATTGGGAAGTGCCACTGGGAAGAAGGGACTCGAAAACAGCAAGTCTTCGTCGATCAAACACTGATATTCCTGCTCCAAACTCCACGATCCAAAGCCTAGTAAAACAGTTCAAGCGCCAAGGTTTGGATGTAGAAAATCTTGTTGCTCTTTCAGGTACGACTATTCTACAAGAATGAATTAGATTTATCATTTATTTATGAATAAAAGAAAAGAACTCCATAATTGGGAAGCATGAAAACAAGCAAAAAGAAGAAAAAAAGCTTTATACATTGCTTATAATCTGTTTATCTAATAGCTCTATTTATGTTAAATTGCAGGAGGCCACACCATTGGAGTAGCAAGATGTGTGACATTCAGACAACGGCTATACAATCAAAATGGAAACAACCAACCAGATGTAACTTTAGAGAAAAACTATTATAATGGCTTGCAAAAAATCTGCCCTAAAGTTGGTGGAGATAACAACATATCGCCACTTGATTTTGCATCCCCGGTTAAATTTGATAACACGTACTTCAAGCTCATATTACGGGGCAAAGGGCTTCTCAACTCTGATGAAGTTCTGCTGACTGGAAACCTGCACCAAACCATGGAATTGGTGAAAAGCTACGCAGAAGATGAGGCTCTTTTCTTCCACCAGTTTGTAAATTCTATGGTTAAAATGGGGAACATTAGTCCTCTTACTGGTTCAAAAGGTGAAATACGGAAAAATTGTCGAATAATGAACTGAAAATTTATTCAGTCTCACTAGATGAAGTGTGTTATCCTACTTAATTTGTGGTTTATTTGTGTTTCTGCAAGTGAAATTCTTGTGTTTAAGTTGGGTGTGAATTAATCAAAGAGTTGGAAGATTTCCATCTTGAAATCTTAGATGATGTAGGCATTATCTTTGTAGTCAACTTCAATGGCAGTTGAAAAGCTCATTTGACTTTTTATCAAGATGAATTTTTCAACTAATTCTTGGTGTTCAACATTTAAAAATTAAAATCATGCCAAGACCCATGTGCTCTGACGGCATCCAAGCTGGTTTCCCACACCCTTGATTAAGGGTTCAATTCCCCTCCCCTACTTTTTACAGGGGTTTCAACTGCTCAAATTTAAGTAGGAAATACCAATAAAAAACGTAAAAGCCTAATTACTTTTCTGAAAACAAGAACCTAACTTGGAAAATATTTATAAAATATGACTAATAATATATCTCCAATTCTCCATTGCCTTTCATATAAGACCTCCTCATAATCTCTAATTTCATTCTGGGTAAGATAACTACAGAATATATCCCAACTTCAACCATAACCAGATGCTTTTTTTTATCACCACAGTCAACGTCAAGCTCTGAATTCTAAGCCATCTTCACAGCCTCCAATTCACAATATCACAAATTAAACCCTTCCACCACTCCAGTCACCACCAGTCTCCTATTTTCCTTGCTAGCTAACAGACCACTCTTCTATCATGTCAATCGCCAATCCACAACCTCCAATACTCTCCAATCGCTCATTTTCACTACTAGCTATTCAACACCTAAAGACTAGCAATAGCCGCTCTAATAGTCTTCAACTTAATATAGGGCTGGACTTAGCCAATGAAGTTCAGTCAAAGCTTGCAAGTATATTCATGTGAAAGTTATGTTAAAACAACTGGGATTAGAAATAATGAGTCAAGATAACAAATGATGAACTTTCTATTTTTACTCCTTCCTTAATAAGTTTTGGTCCACATATTATGTTTATTTCTAATGTGGACTATGGCCTTTTTCCGTGTGGCATCTTTTTCAGCTTCGTGAATTTTCCCCACATTTCCTCAGTTTGGGAGGGTATTTGGCGGACAAGTGAGCGCTTAACATATGCCATTGATTTTACTATTTTAGGTGTTGACTTTTCCATTTTCAATGACATTTTAAAAAGCTCCAGACTCATGTGAAATGAAGTGGATCAGCTGAACTGGGATAAAAGGGGCAAATGACTATTGTTTGCTGGATTTAACGGGTTCTGTTTGGCAGCCTTTTATTTTCAAAATTTAAACCAGAAGCTGTTTTTTTATCAAAAGCCACAGAGAACAAGTTGTATACAAGCATATATAAACTGGCTAAGTGTTTAGTTGAATTTTGAACCAAACTTCAAATATCACAAAAAGAAGTCATTTGACAAACAAAGCACCATATCTTAAGGTGTTCATTTCTCTACCTTGTGGTTTCTACCAGTAAGCATTAAAATCCTTCATCCCACATTTATCAAAAGTTAATCCATGATGTTTGTTGAAGTTCAGTCTATATGTTCAATACTAGAATGTTAAAAACAAATTTGTAAGGTGATTAAGAAATAATTATACTCATGAATTCATCAAGTAGATTGCAGGACAAACAATTATTTGAGATGCCTACGCATAAAAGCTGCGGCACCCATTGGACATAGTGATATTAACAGTCAACTTAGAGAAATAGAGCAATCTCAAGTGACATGTCTAAAGGTAGTCTAAAAGGATTTGGCTTTATAATTCCACTTCAGAAATAACCAATGGTAAAGTGAGCAGGAAAACAATTATTGAGTAAGACTTAACATATTTGTACTTAAAAGACAAAATTTTTATCCATCAATCAACATGTTCAGCACAGAAACAAATCAAGTTTCACTTATGCTTAAATTCGGTTTTTATCAGCCTCAGCTCCAAAGATCCTATTGACATTATGCCTCAACTTCCAAGAAAACCCATGGTGTTCGCAGTGAATAAATCAGGCAATAGCTTTTGGGACAAAATCCTTGTATCAACTGCAATAATGAACAGGATTTCAGATATTACTTGTTGACTCACCGGACGAGGGACTCCTTCAATTAGGCTGCAGCGACCATGAGCCATCAACTCATCTCTGCTAATAAAGTCTATGATATCAAACTGAAAGCCTAAAAGAATAATAGCTTGAATTAAGAAGCAAATCCCTTGGCGTAAATTAAAATTAAGATTTCAATAAGATAAAACAAAGACCATCCCCACACCCAAATGTGCATTACAGAAACCCTAATTAGGCGGCCCACGGGAAAATACCTTATGCGATCGCCAAAACACCCCAGCCATTTCGTTGCAGAGCCAAAACCGATCGATAATCCCAAAAGTTTACACTTTTAACAAGTTTCACCAGGCGGACTATGATATCAAATCAAACTGAAAGCCTAAAAGAATAAAATCTTTAATTAAGAAGCAAAATTCCCTGGCACGAATTAAAATTAAAATTTCAATAAAACAAAAAGAAAGCCCCAATGAGGCAGCCCCACCAAAAATTACCTTATGCGATCGCTAAAACACCACAACCTTTTCGTTGCGGAGCCAAAATTGAACGATAATTCGAAAAAAGTTTATTTCTCCCAGCGGAAATTGTCAAAAAATTTTAGATCATTTCTCAATTTGTGCGTGTCATCCTTACTCAGGGACACGTTAATCTTCTCTGTATTTTATTAGATGTCCCCGAAGAGACTATTTAATGATCCCTCGCGTTGCTATATAAAAAGGAAGAAAACAGTCCGTGTCGTCGATGTGGGACTAGATAGTTGGGATTCAACTTGTCACTCGTACGGTAATGGAGTTCTGGTTTGTTTGTACAAGGCTTCTCGCCCCGCTAGTAGATTAATTGACCATCAACAATAAGCCACTTAAAGCTTAATGGGCCAAAGGTAATGGGTCCAATTATTCGGCCCAACAGAATCTAAATTTTATTTAAAGAAAAAGTAAAAGAAAAAAATAAATTTTCAGCCTAATAGTTGGTAAAAATTACATTATTCTTTTTTTTGGTTAATAATTTCAACTGACACCAAAATTCAATGAATAAATTCACCATTCATTTTATCAAAATTAAAATGCGCAATAAAGTGGTTTTGTTTTTGTTTTAGATCATTGTGACATTTCGAGATGGCACTATTGTGTCATATTTTTTCTAATGATTTTATGAGAACATTAGATTGATATAAGAAAAAAATTTCATAATTTCAAATAATAACAACAACAACAATAGCAACGAGGACAATAATTGTAGTTCAAGAGGATTAGGTTGACAAAATTCATACTAAAAGCATAACTTTGCCATTTTGATTGGGTTTCATTAGATTTAAGAATTAAGATTATCTATGTCACATGTCAATCATGTTACTGCTGAACGGTTTTCTTTAACTTGAATTGGCAATTTGCAAATTTCTTATCACGATCAACGTATATTTGTTTTCAAAATTTTAGATAGATGGTCTAAAATTAGTCACTAAAGATAATGGATTTGTCCACTAGATGAGTTCAATTGTTGGTAATAAAATTCAAACAAATCACCGCTTTAGTTCTCTAGCTAATTAATAATAACTCAACTAATAGAGAATCTAATTCCACACAACTAGAGTTAACACCTAGCCGGAGATTTTCTATGAAGTCAAATACAAAGCCAAGTACCAATCACAAACAGCCAAGTCAGAAACCACATACAGTGACTTGTAATTGGTAGCCGTGCTCCCATAGGAAGCCCTATTTGACTTTATAGAAAATAGGTTGAGTTAATTTTTACTGGGTGAGGCCCTCCGGGAGAGTTTATACATCACCATCCTTGCAATCTTATAGAACCAAAATGCACTCACAAGTTGAAGTCCCAAAGCCATTGCCTGCGAAAACCCGAAAACGCCGGATGTAATCGAAAACTATATGATACAATATCCATACAACGACCCAACCCAATTGATTATCTTCATATACGTATAAGGATCAATATACTAATTAAATTACTCAGTAGAAAAGATTCATCATTCATTAATCATGAACTTAAATCGAGTAGTCAAAATTAATGAATGCCGTGTCTTTTTAAAGTTTAGGTAAATTACCTTAATGAGAAGTGGATTGTTAGCTGATAGAGTGACATAGGCAAGATATGGTCCCCCAACCATTCTAGCTAAGGAGAAAATGACTGCAAACAGAATCTGCAACAATTTTTAAAGTCAATTAATGGACATTATTAATGTTGTTCATGGCTCACCTAATAATCTAATAAGGTTAAAACTTTACAGTGAATTAGTTAAACCAAGAAACTAATTACATCAGCTGCCAAATTCAAGTCTGTGTTGATATATCCCAACTCTTTTAGAAGCTCCCTTAAATGGAGAAACGGGCTCGAAATTTCTGTAATCCATAACGTTGCAACCATTTCCGATCCACACTGTAAAAATCACTCAATTTTCAGCAGTGATTACAAGAAATCATCATCAAGATTTCATTATATGTAAGATTGAAATGGAGAAATTAAACAGAAATCATTACCCTTTGATAGGCAAGGCCAGCTACCAATCCAACAATACTTACAATATGGTGAATTGCATTGTCGAGCTTCACATTTTTGTCGTCAAATAGACAGCATACTAAATCATAGATTAGATAAGCAACTGTCACTGCTAGAGTTTTCATCTGATTCACGTCCAAATCAAGAACATCAAAATTCAGACAGAATTTTCTAAATTTTAGCAAGCCCAAAACTAGCAGTAGATCATAAGGGTGGTAATTTTACCTGGAAAGGAGAAGACCTTGAAGCCAGGGGGCAAACAGGGCAGCTCCAGTCTTGAACAGAAAGAGAAGCCAAGGTTACTGCTAAAGAAGCATGGATAGTCGAAACCATTCGGTTGCAGAAATCGAAAGCACGTTTCGGGAAGACCCTTCTTGTTAACAAGAACAACGTTGTCCATGAGATCACACCGAACACTATCAAGTTTACGACATAATCTTCCATTTTCAAAGTTTCTTTTCTGCAACTCGAAACCGATTTCAAGTGTAGATAATGGAAACTCAAATGCTTCAAGACTTGATCTGGATGGATGAATTATAGTTGCATTTCTTGTTTCCTTATCAATTAATGTCGGTAGGGTAGCTAGGTTGATGACTTACCAAACTTCAACTTGTGCAGTAAATTTTGGCTTGCCACTGCAACTCAAACAGCTTAATTAATTAATTATAAAATGGGATTAGGTTTAAGTTTAAAATTTTAGGCTACTAAAAGAGGTGGTGGAAACGAATAACACCAGATATTAGCTTTCTACGCAAAAAAAAAAAAAAAAAAAAAAATTCATTAAGAGTCCACCGTTGACTCTATAATGAAGCCAATTGCAAGCCTTGCTTTGGACCAATAAATAAAAGCTCCTCCCCGAGCCTGACTGGGCCAGTCGTTAGGCACAATAAGGAAATCTTTGCCAGTTAATAGTTGGGAGTTGAGAGAAATGTGGTATAATTATCTGGTATATAACGCTAAGGCCTCTACCACATCTTTTAATGTTGTACGGCGGAGAGGATGCGAGTTTCAATTATTCAATTTTCGTTCTCCTTCTTCGGTGAACAAGAAATTCGGAGAGCATTTATGGCACTTGCGGAAGTAGCACCCCCGTCTCATGTAAATATCTGAATGGTGCTATGTAGATTTTCAAATTCACATATCTATGTACCCCATATGGGACAAGAGGTATCATAACGACAGCTCTCAAAAGAGCTATAAAATTACACACACATATATTTATATATATTTGCATAGTATTTTGCATTTTGTGTTGCTTAACTTTCGTGTTACATCAAGATTATTACTGGTAATTATAACGTATGCTCCCTCCACAATACAAAGACAGTCTTGTATACTGTTCTTGTCGGTAATATTCTAACACTTCCCGGAGGTTACACGTGGTGTGCATCAATGCATGCCACATGGGGTATGAGGTGCTGTAACAGCACCTCCAGGAGGTGCTTGAATATTTTCACTGTTCTTGTTCACTCTAAAAAGATAATTCACTTAACATATTGAGCATGTTTTTGATTTTTTATTTATATATATATCCCTAATTAATGTATCTTGTTATTACCATACGTCAAATACCTATACATTGAAAGTATTCTCAAACAATTAATTAGACATAATGGTATATATGAAAAAATACACGTAAATTAAATGTTTCAATTATATTAATTTAGTTCGTTAATCTGTATATAGAAAAAGCTATCTGACTATTTTTGCTGGATGGATGGAGTAGCGTTTTCTATAGTAAAATGACTAAAATAAATTTCAAATTAAAGATTGTTGAATCATAATATTTGCCTATGCAAAAGAAATTAGGCAAAGATGAAAAAAAATGGAAAGGAAGGAATAAAAGAAACAGTTGCTCAATAAATGTGACCAACCTGTAGATGTTGGTTTGAATTCAAAAAACTACAACTTGTTAGGTGGCATAATAAATTTGCAACAGTTTTGGAAAGTATTATTTGTTTCCAAATAAAAAAGACTGTTAGGACTTAGGAAATTATAGATATAATTCAATTAAAAACTCTCTTATAGACTTATACATTTATAAGATAGGATAGGATAAATAAGAAAAATAACAACGCTCAAAATTTGTATGTTGATGTAATGAATTTGTGAGATGTCAATGGAGTGGTTGATTGTGTTTTTACAAAAATGTATAATTATTACTTTTTTTTTATTTTTTTTTTTGAAAAAGGGCTTTCTATTCATTTATCATATAAAGCCTCCCTCCTTACCCATTGTGAGATAAAAAAAAAAAAAAGGGCATACAATCAGTCCAGAAAGCGTCAATGTTCAAAGTACAAGCATAAAAAGTCAGATTGTGGGCTATTTCATTCCTATCTCTAGAAATATGGCAGCACATATCATACCCGCTTCCAACCAGTAAGTTTCGCACTTCTTCAATGAGCGGCGCTCCAAGTGCAGACGGTTTCTTCATATTCAGAGACTGTATTACTCTAAGCGCCACTGTTTCCACCCATGCTAGCTATTAACCCTTCTCACGTACAAACCCAAAGCCTAGCTTAATAGCGAAAGCTTCCGCCATAAGTGAATCCATAACCCTTCGTCGTCGACTAGCAAAAGCGCCATGGATCACTCTCACCGCATCTCTGATCACAAGTCCAAACCCCATCCATTCATCAACCCTTTTGATTGCAGCATCTATAGAGAGAGTCACATGCGTTCGTTTGCCTCACTCTTCTATATCACACCAGTTATGCCGCTACTATATTCACGAAAGAGGCTCTCAAAGGATCGAACTTTCTGATAAGCATCCAACTGAATAACAATGTAGTCGCATGCATACTCAATTATAGTGTCTATTCCTTCATGAAGCACATGGTTCCTTGTCTTCCAAATCACCCACGCACCCATGCAAAAAGTTTCGAAGACCCTCACAGTAGTTGCTTGTCTCATAACGATTTCGTTATCGTTATAACGATTTCGATACCTTGAGCAAAGACTACATGAATAACAAGTGACCGTTCAAGTCCAACACGCACGTCCAAAAAAATGTCTTTTATTATATAGTGAGCCTTTGACGGGTTGAACGCATCTGGACGTCCAATTAAAATGGATTTTAAAATGAAACCTATATAATTATTGTTATAATGATTTGAATATGATTGAGTGAATAATGTCATTAAATTAAAAATTAACTTCTAAGTTATTCTGATAAGTCATAGGCAATTCTTAATGTGTTCTGAGTCGTATTAACTAGTATTTAGAGATGAATACATCTAATCAAACACCTAAAATGGATAATTAATTCATAACGATTTCGCTATCATTATAACGATTTCGATAACTTTAAGATTGAGCAAAGACTGCCTTGAAGTCCTGTATGCACGTCAAAAAATGTCTCCTATTATATGGTGAGCTGTTCACAGGTTAGACACATCTAGATAATCACATAAAATGAATTTTAAAATGACAGCGATATAATATCGTTATAACAATTTGAATATCAATGAGTGAATAGTGTCATTACATTAATATATGGACATCTAAGTTATATTGACAAGTCATAAGGATTTCTTAATATGTTGTTCGTCGTATTGACTAGATATAGAGATGAAAACCTCTAACCAAACACATAAAATGGATAATTAACTCAGAATGATTTCGTTATCGTTATAACGATTTCGGTATATTTAAGATTGAGTGAAAACTGTGTGAATAAAAAGTGACGTTTCAAATCCTACATGCACGTCAAAAATATCCTTTATTATATGGTGAGCCGTTCACTAGTTGGACGACTACTTAAAATGAAGTTTATAATGAAAACCGATATAATTATCGTTGTAACGATTTGAATATGATTGAGTGAATAATGACATTAGAATAAAATATGAACTTCTAAGTTATTCTGACAAGTTATAAGCATTTCTTAATGTGTTGTTAGTCATGTTGACTAATATTTAGAGAAGCACATATCTAAGCAAACACCTAAAATGGATAATTAACTCATAAAGATTTCGTTATCGTTATAACGATTTTGATATCTTTAAGATTGGGCGAAGATTACCGTGAAATAATGTCAACTTTCATGTCCTACGTACATGTTAAATAATGTCTCTTATTATATGGTGAGTCGTTCACATGTTATACACATTTGGACGACCACTTAAAGTGAATTCTAAAATAAAACCGATATAATTATCGTTATAATGATTTGAATATGATTGAGTGAATGGTGTTATTAAATTAAAATTTGAACTTTTAAGTTATTCTGACAAGCCATAGACATTCCTTAATGTATTGTGAGTCATATTGACTAATATTTAAATATGAACACATATAGTCAAACACTTAAAATCGATAATTAACTCATAACGATTTTGTTATTGTTATAACGATTTTGATAATTTTAAGATTAAGCGAAGACTATCATAAATAAAAAGTGACCTTTCAATTTCTACATGCACGTCAAAAAATGTTTCCAACTATATCGTGAGCCGTTCAGGGGTTGAAAGCCCCTGGACGACCAGTTAAAAATGAATTTTAAAATAAAACCGATATAATTATCGTTATAATGATTTCAATATGATTGAGTGAATAGTTGCATTTATATTAAAATTTGAACATTTAAGTTATTCTAACAATCATGAGTATTTCTAAATGTGTTGTGAGTCGTATTGATTATTATTTAGGGATGCACACATCTAATCAAATATCTAAAATGGATAATTAACTCATAACGATTTCGTTATCGTTACAAAGATTTCGATATTTTTAGAAATGAACGAAGACTGTCGTGAATAAAAAGTGACCTTTCAACTCCTACATACACGTCAAAAAATGTCTCTGACTGTATGGCGAACTATTCAAGGATTGGACGCCACTGGATGACCACTTAAAATGAATTTTAAAATGAAACCAATATAATTATCATTATAACGATTTGGATATGATTGAGTGAATAATGACATTTATATTAAAATTTGAACTTTTAAGTCATTCTAACAATTCATGAGCATTTTTTAATGTGTGAGTCATATTAATTAGTATTTAAAAATGCACATGTCTAATCAAAACACCTAAAATAGATAATTAACTCATAACGATTTTATTATCGTTATAACGATTTTGATATCTTTAAGATTGAGCGAAGACTATCGTGAGTAAAAAGTGACCTTTCAGCTCCTACATGCACGCCAAAAAATTTCTCCAATTGAACAGTGAGACGTTTAGGGGTTGGATGCCATTGGAACAACCACTTAAAATAAATTTTAAAATGAAACCGATATAATTATCGTTATAAGAATTTGAATATGATTGAGTGAATAGTGACATTTATATTAAAATTTGAACTTCTAAACTATCCTGACAATTCATGAGCATTTGTTAATATATTGTGAGTCATACTAACTAGTATGTATATATGCACATCTAATCAAACAATTTAAATGTATAATTTCCCTATAACGATTTAGATATCTTAAGGATCGAGCTAAGACTGTCGCGAAAAAAAAGTGACCTTTCAAGTCCTGTATGCACTTAAAAAATGTCCGATATTACATAGTGAGCCGCTCACTAGTTGGACGCCTCTGGATGACCACTTAAAATGAATTTTAAAATGAAAATCGATATAATTATTGTTATAACAATTTGAATATAATTGAATGAATAATGTCATTTGATTAAAATATGAACTTCTAAGTTATTAATGTGCTGTTAGTTGTATTTACTAGTATTTAGAGATGAACGCCTCCAATCAAATATCTAAAATGGATAATTAACTTATAACGATTTCGTTATCATTATAAAGATTACTATATCTTTAGAACTGAGCGAAGACTACAGTGAAATAAAGTGACCTTTGAAGTCATGCATGCACGTTAAACAACTTCCATTATTATTTGGTGAATCGTTCACAGGTTATACATATTTGGACGACCACTTAAAATGAATTTTAAAATGAAACTGATATAATTATCTTTATAATGATTTGAATATGATTGAGTGAATAGTGTCATTAAATTAAAATTTAACTTTTAAGTTATTCTGACAAGTTATAGACTTTTTTTAATGTGTTATGAATCGTATTGACTATTACTTAGAGATAACACATTTAATGAAACACCTAAAATGGATAATTAATTCATAACGATTTCGCTATCGTTACAACGATTTCGATAACTTTAAGATTGAACGAAGACTGCCTTGAATAAAAAGTGACATTTCAATTCCTGCAAGCATGTCGTAAAATGTCTCCTATTATATGGTGAGTCGTTCACCGGTTAGACACCTCTGGACGACCACTTAAAATGAATTTTAAAACAACAGCAATATAATATCGTTATAACAATTTGAATATCATTGAGTGAATATCGTCATTAAATTAATACTTGAATATCTAAGTTATATTGACAAGACATAAATATTTCTAAATGTGTTGTGAGTTATATAAAATAGTATTTAGAAATAAACACTTCTAATCAAATACCTAAAATGGATAATTAACTCATAACGATTTCGTTATCGTTATAACGATTTCAATATCTTTAGGATTGAGCGAAGATTACTGCGAATAAAAAGTGACCTTTCGAATCCTACATGTACGTCAAAAAATGTTCGTTATTATATGGAGAGGCGTTCACAGGTTGGAAGTATATATAGATGACTACTTAAAATGAATTTTAAAATGAAAACTGAAATAATTATCGTTGTAACGATTTGAATATGATTGAGTGAATAATGTCATTAGATTAAAATATGAACTTCTAAGTTATTCTGACCAGTCATGAGCATTTTTAACATGTTATTAGTCCTATTGACTAGTATTTAGATATGCACATCTTTAATCAAAGACCTAAAATGGATAATTAACTCGTAACGATTTCATTATCATTATAACGATTTTGATATCTTTAGATTGAGTAAAGACTACTGTGAAATAAAGTGACCTTTCAAGTCCTGCATACACGTCAAAAAATGTCTTTTATTATATGGTAAGTAGTTCACATGTTAGAGTTAGACACATCTAGACGACCACTTAAAATGAATTTTAAAATGACAGCGATATAATATCGATATAACGATTTGAATATCATTAGCTAAATAGTGTCATTAAATTAATATTTGATCATTTAAGTTATAGTGACAAGCCATAAGAATTTTTTAATGTGTTGTGAGTCATATTGACTAGTATTTAAAAATGAACACTTCTAATCAAACACCTAAAATGGATAATTAACTCATAACAATTTCATTGTCGTTATAACAATATGATGATATCTTTAGGATTGAGCGAAGACTACCGTGAACAAAAAGTGACATTTCAACTCCTACATACACGTCAAAAAATGTCTCATATTATATGGTGAGCCGTTCAGGGACTGGAAGCATGTGAACGACTCCTTGAAATGAATTTTAAAATGAAACTGATGTAATTATCGTCATAACGATTTGAATATGATTGAGTGAATAATGACATTTATATTAAAATTTAAATTTTTAAGTTATTCTGATAATTCATGGGCATTTCTTAATGTGTTGTGAGTCTTATTGACTAGTAATTAGAGATACACAACTCTAATCAAACACTTAAAATGAATAATTAACTAATAAGATTTCGTTTTATTATTATAATGATTTCGATGTCTTTAGAATTGAGCAAAGACTACTGCGAAGAAAAAGTAACATTTCAAGTCTTGCATGCATGTCATAAAATGTCCGTTATTATATGGCGAGTCGTTTACAGGTTAGACGCCTCTAGACGACTATTTAAAATGAATTTTAATTAAATAGAAACCGATATAACTATCGATGTAAATATGATTGAGTGAATAATGTCATTTAGATTAAAATATAAACTTCTAAGTTATTCTAACAAGTGATAAACATTTATTAATGTGTTGTTATTCGTATTTACTAGTATTTAGAGATGACCATCTCTAATCAAACACTTAAAATAGATAATTAACTCATAACGATTTCTTTATCGTTATAACGATTTCAATATCTTTAGGATTGAGCGAAAAATACCGTGAAATAAAGTGACTTTTCAAGTCCTGCATACATGTCAAACAACGTCTCTTATTAATGGTGAGTCGTTCACAGGTTATCTATCGTATAGTTTAAATCGTGCCACAATATATAATTAGAAGTTTTGAGTTCAAACCAAATTTTTCCT
This sequence comes from Nyctanthes arbor-tristis, assembly GCA_963692815.1. NCBI lineage: Eukaryota > Viridiplantae > Streptophyta > Magnoliopsida > Lamiales > Oleaceae > Nyctanthes > Nyctanthes arbor-tristis. The sequence continues at coordinate 13,125 of CAVNYN010286597.1, read as the reverse complement.
CTCACAATTTCGCTCTCCTACCCTACATCCCCTTTTATAAAAATAAATAAAAGGATATGATGATACGTGCCAAAAAAGGGAAATGCACTCTCGTCAAAAAAAAGAAAAAAAAAACACGGAAATGCACTTCAACAAATTGGAAATTATAAAATCATTATTATAAGATTCTGAAACAAGCCATTTGTCAAAAGTTTCTTAACCATCCATGCACCATTTTTTGCAAATGATGAATATTACCATATATTTTTGTCATAGAACCACGTATATTATACAAATCTCTATCACTCAAGTCCATTTTTTCTTTCTTTATTTCAAGAAAAAATGCAAATACTAATAAGGGTTAAACACGTACATACATAGTACTTTGTGGGAAATAATTCAAGTACTCTAAAAATAACATGTTAAGTTAAATGGGGTATTCCATGCCAGTGAAGAACTCACACGTGAATTTTTTAGCCCCATTTTTAAGACTTTTGAAACAATGTGTGTTGCCGATTATCAGGAGTACCCCAATTCCTGAAGCATCGGATATTTTATGTAATTTGTGGTGTGTAATAAATGACTAATTATTACATACACCAACCAAATTCCGTATACGCACTTGCTTAGCATATATAACACCGTTATTCATTAAATTATATATAAATATATATATATATTGCCAATATTGTTGTATAGCTTCATTTTTTGGGCTTGATAATCTCAGCATGATCGGAAGCAAGGAAATTCTTGAGACACCTATGAAAGACAAATGGACACTCTGTGAACCAGGTGACTGGCTTTCTTTATGCGTTCGAGTGTAGCCTTATCTCCAAGTTGCATGTGCTTTAACCAAAATTTTTGAGGAATATATATATATATATGTATATAAAAGACGTTTGTAAATTTAAGTTGAACCGTGAAATTAAGTACTCACTCTTTCAAGCTAGAAGCAAGTTCAACTTTAAAAATACCATCCTCTTCGCCCACAAAAGAAGTATTCTCTGCTAAAATGCACAAATCAACATGTGAAAATGGTTAGTACATCCCATGTTATTCATTTTATGATCTTGATGATGTTCGGACAAATAGTATGTACTTGTGGAAATTTTGGGTTGGGGATATTATTTTCTTTGTTAACAAACCTGTTAATTTTAATTATCAATAAATATATAACACATCTCAGTAACTAGAAACTTTCGAGTTTTTCCCCCCTTTCTATAATAAGATATATAAAACATTTTATGTTCCGGCTAAGAGCTAAGGTTATCAATGTCATGCATTGGTTAACAAAGTTTACATTGTAAAAGAAGATCTAATTCAGTTTAACTTTCATATAATATTTTTCTAATGATTATCACCATCGATATCAATCCACACATAGCTAAATCAATATTCAGAAAATATGACAAGGTTAGAGGAAAAGGCAACCGTTTAAGAGTCAAAAGGTACTCGTATTGGGGTTGAACGCAGATCAAATATGTATTAATTAAATTAAATAATAAAAAAATAAATTTTGGACAATTTATTCATAAAAAGTTAATTTTTTCCTGTTTTTATTAGTTTAACTGGTTTTTTCCCGCTTTCCGGTCCGCCTCTTAAATGACCATTTTTTTAGTGAAACAGACTACTTTTCCGGCTGGTTCTCAATTTTTCCGGTCGAACTAATATGTCCCGTCCTATTCTCAGGACCTTGAGTTAAATATATATATATATATATCTCCATTTTCTTTTGTTAAATATTTCCTAATTCCTTAATTGCTAATGGTAGCTAATGTACTATATAAGTGTCGTCATCCTCAACAATATGCCATTCACATATAAATAAATTCATTTTGTTTTTCTAAGTAAGGTTATATAAATTCAATGAGTACTCATACTTGATTTCTAGTATCTTACACATTTTCTAGAAGTGCTTTACTGAATAATCAACTTATTTCTATGCACTGAATAATCAACTTATTTCTATGCACACTGACAAAATCACACAAACATTCAAAAATTCAATGTTAATGTAATGAACAAGACTTCAACTCGAAAAATATGTCTACTCAAATACCACTACTCGGCAAATAGTTAGATTTTGTTCAAGTAACTTCTACTTTTCTTATCAGTGCTTTAAAATAAAATTAAAAAAAAAAGGAAAAGTTAGTTTATTTCTAAACACTTCCACAAAATCACTCGAAACAAGTTCAAAAGCGGCTGTTATATTTTAAAAGTTGCTTTTAAAAATTCAAATTCAGAACTATTTACGCTATTAGCAAAAGTGATTGGCGTACCTTTAGAATTAATATTGGCTAATTATTACCTCAAGAAATTCCTTATAAAGACTATCGGGGAGCCACCAAAGTTTCATATGAGCACCAGCTTTGAGGAGTCTCTTACATTCCTTCACGTCATTGTGCAACAAAACTGAGCAAATGAAGAAACTACCAATCCTTGGAGGTGTTTTATTTCTTACAGAATCAGTCATGGCCGGGACGGCCCCATTTTGACAAAAAAATTTTTTTTGATTATATAAATAATTGTAAAAAAAAAATTAATATATAAATTAGTATTAATCTATATTTTCAGCTCACCCTAATATCGACGGCTGAGTCCATCCCTGGCCTCCATGAAATCCGGCTGAATCTCTGCCATCTTGATGACACCATGCCGCCGTAGCTGAACCCTACACACTAAAGCATTTCTCAACTCTCAACTTCCCAAGTGCCTTCACCAGACATTCCGCATGAAAAGTAAGCGACCTCTGGACTTCCGTGGTGGAGCCACCGAAAAACAGGAGGTCCCACACATAAAACAGAATGCTTCTTTGCCAGGGAACCCACCTGGAATTGCTAGTTGAAAATACCTATATGAGAGAAATCTCACGTCAAATGAATATGAAAAAATTAACTAATATATAAGCATATAATTATTACTTTAATTGTAATTGAAACTGATAATTGGTAGCCAAATGGACCCTGGATATTCAAACGGAAATCATCATTACTGCTAGTATTAACTAGGTATAAAGAAGAGGTGAAGATACAAATGATAAAAGTTTAGTGACTTTTGTTACAATCTATATATATTAAATGAAAGGTGCTGTGGTGAAAGTTAACCGCAATTTTCCCACCTATTTTGCTTAAGTTGGGGATATTTTGGTATTTTTAGTGTTATCGGTGGTGACTCACACGGTGAGTTGGGATTTTGTTCCTTTATTTTATTTATTTTTTAATGTACCGGTTTTATCCCTTTGCAATCCTCTCTGCCTCACTCTCTGTGTCTCTCTTCCTTATACAAGTCGACCTACAATTGGTTAGAGTTCCTTTCTATTCTAATTTCTTTAGATTTATGATTCATTTATCTTTCTTCCTCTAATCGTTATCCCTTATTGATGAATTTATGTATCGGGTTTCTCTATTCATTGTTATCCTTATTGTCTCTCTCTTCGTTATCCGATTATTCGAAACACAGTAGCCAGAGTTTCATCGTGTACTGAAGTCTTGAAATATCTTCTCTTTATCTCCCTTCATTTAATCTTTATCGCTTATTAATTGGGGTATAACCATAGAGCTGTAATTTTGTTACCTTCCTACTGCATCTAGCTTTCTCTGGTCGAAGTTATTGTTGGTTAGTATTATTATATTTTTGCAATTTTGCAATATTTTCTATATATTTACATCCATTTTTTCTTTTGAATCAAAGACACTCTTTGTTAAATTTTTCGTTACCGATATGATGTCGTAAAATTGGCTGGGAAGCTAGAAGATGGTACTACCTTCATTAAACTTAGCATTTGCTATGTTTGCTTTGCAGGAGAGTAATCCAGCAGTTGGTCACATTATCTCCAGTACATTTGTAGGAAAAAAAATGGCGAACACAAAAAGTTGGCATCTCAACTTCATCTGTTAGTTCAGCCAATTGAACGTAGTAAAAAAATGTTAGAAAAATTGAGATAATTTATCCAAGATACTTATTCGTAGTTCTTAGTTACATATATAATAATCCTATAATTTGTTTAGAGTGTTTGACAAGTCGGACTTTATCGTCGTGAAATATATATGCTCTGAACTCATGATCCTGTGATTGATTGAAAACAATGCAAATTCTTCCACTGTTTAACACCTTCGAGTAATTGAGATGTAGTAGTGAAATAGCCAACATATCTTGGACTTGATAATCAGTTGGTTTCCGTTCTGATAATCAATTACCAAGGAAAATCACATAAGCTCAATATATATTCCAGAAACAAGAAAGTTTTTGTCTAGCCCACATTTTCTTTGAAGATGTCATGGTTTATATTTTGTTATTACATATGAATTATATATGGTTGGTTAGTTTATGGGTGTAAATTCCTTTTCTGGTTCTAGGCTTAGTTGCATAAGCCACGTAACTAATTATGGCTACTTAAATTCAATTTCTCGATGAAGTAGTCTTTGAGATGAATAATCTATTGCTACTTTAGATTTTGATTGTGATCTTAGAAATTTTGATTGTGATCTTAGAAATATTCCTCCGGTGATTTTATTTATTTATTTATTTATTATTATTATTATTATTATGATTATTATTATTATTATTATTATTATTTGGTTCTTATCAACATCATGGTGACATAAGAAATTTAATTTTTTTTTAAGGGAAAGATTCAATTCTCATTCATTATTTAAAAATAAATGATGTCAGTGACTTGAATAATTTGTCAACTGATTTTACTGGAAGAATTAACTCAATTCATGCCCAGTTATCCATGTTTGCTTATATTATTCTTTTTCTCCTTTTTATTCCATACCTTCTTTTAAGCTTTTTCTAGGGTTAAATCAATTGGTGTCCTATTGCAAATTTGTTTATTTTTCTGCTCTTAAAACAAAGGTGATATGGAATCTTAGGATCTGTTTATTTTTCTGATATGGAGAAATGAGCGTATATGATTCCGCTGTAAATGTTGATGCTGTATTTTCTGTGATTTCTAATAAAATTGGTTTGTGAAGCAATGTGTTTCTATTAATCTCGACATCGGGAATTACATGAATAATATTTATGTTTCTGATTCCATAAGTAAACGAGATTGCGTTAGCCAGTCAACATAACATTGATTTATTTTTCGGGGAATTTCTCAAATTGAGACAATCACAAGTAGATGAACTACGAAGAGTGAACTAAAGATAAATGAAGTAGTAAGTTGGTTTCATGCGGCAGGTACTTAATTCCTCTTCCCAGATTATTTTGTCTATCCATTCTTGGGGAAAATTCTTCCGAAACTTCTCATGAAACCTCTCTCTCTCTCTCTCTCTCTCTCTCTCTCTTGAGAGCCATATCGTCTTTGCTGCCGATATCATGTAGAATATGGAGTATGTTTCTTTCGGAATTGTCTTCAAGTATGTACTCTAGGCGTGAATATCAATCCCTATTTTAAAGTAATTCTTATTGTCTATGACTACCGTAATTAGTATTTTTTTTTCTTTTCCTGTTTTACTTAGGTTGTTGGTTGGAAGTGGGAGTTCGTCTAGGGTATACGTCAGATTTTGACATCATCCATGTACTCGATATTGGACGCTTTGACGTGCTAGGCTACTGCGTCTAAAACAGTTTCACAAATGGTTGAAATTGACGAGTTTGGCTTATCTAATTGGAGCTGTATTTTGAGAAATATAGTTTCTCTACCGTCTCATATGTTTCTTTTTCATATGTTAGCTGAAATAGGTTAGTTTTGGATAAATGTAGTTTTGAATGTTAACATTAAAAAAGCAAAAAATAAAAAATAAATAAAAATTAAAAAAAATCAAGGATAAGATAAGTAAAAAGGAAAACTGAAATAGGTTGGTAGTATTCCAAAGAAAAGAAGAAGAATAAATAGAGTAGTAGTTGGGTGCTTGCCAATATACTTGCAATGGGAGTGGTCATGATTGGTGGTAAAACTCATGTGAGAAATTGCCACAGTATAACATGCAATTACGTTTATGGATAATACTTCTTCTAATGTATGTGGCATCTATCAAAACATGTTTGTACCCGTGATTCTTTAAATGAGAATGAGGTTGAATGTTTGAATGTTAGTGTATGATTATTGTTTTTCAATTCTAGACCATCTAAGGTGAATCTTAACTAAAATGGACTCCATAATTATTATCAAGCGATATTTCCGTACACCACACTCGTGAGAATCTAGTTTGTGATAATAATAGAGTATAAGAGATAATTAGAACGCAGAAGGCTTGGATTCACTTTCTACTGGCCCATAGCTAAGACAGGCCTTACCATCCACACTTACCAGCCAAATTTAAAAAAAAATATATATATATATATATATATAAAGACACTTAAGTTGCTTTCTTATTTTTCCCGCACATTTCAGTGATGTAACTGTCATGGTCAGTCTTTTGCGGTACCTTTTGAAATGTGACCGCACTGCCTCTTGCCACAGCCCATTTGATTTTTGGGCTAAGTGCATTGTTTTCCCGAGCCTAAAATCAACTATCTTATATAGGAAAAAGCTTTTAATTGCAATTGGGCTAAAAATCAATAATTAGGCCAATAAGAATTATGTTACATGCATTCAAACTTCTACTTTTATATAGACTCAACCAAATAATATTATATCTTAATCCGATTTGGGATTTCATATGCCTTAAATCACATATCTTCCATTTTAATTTTATAAAGTCCACCTTCAGTCGTTGTTTGTTATCAACTCGATGTGGGACACAATTCAATTCTCTTTGAAAATTACATTTCTAACATCCACTTTTATAACACTCAACTTTTTTCTATTTTATTATGTAGTCCGATGTGCGAATCTGTACATCATAATATGCACATATTATTATTAAAAGGACACTCATATTAGATTTATGTTTATTAGTTATTACATAGATATCTCTTCATTAGACAATATTACATTTTTAATCCGATGTGAGATTTCATCCACTTTAAATCACATCACATATTCCATTTTGATTTTATAAAGTATACCATCAGCCGTTGTTTTCTATCAATCTGATGTGAGACATAATTTAATTCTCTTTGGAAACTACATTTCTAATGTACACTTTTATAACATTCAACCTTTTTCGATTTTGTTACTTAATCCGGTGTAGGAATCTGTACATCCTAATATGCACATATTATTATATATATTTGTTTTAAAAGCACACTCATATTAGATTTGTATTTATTAGTTATTACATGAATATCTTTTTGTTAGACAATTTGTAAAATTTTCAACCACACCTATAAAAAAAAATAAATCCGATCGCCCTGAGAAAAATTCATGGCTCCTCCCCTGCTTTTTCCCCCAATTTTCGCTGCAAATTCCCTTTTCTTTCTTCTCATCTTTCCATTTCGGATGCCTGGGGATTTTTATTTCCTAATTTACTGTTCTAATTGTTAATTCTCTCCGTGCTCTTGATTATTTCCTAATCCGCTATTCTAAAATCTCTACCTTACGCATTTTAATTTCCTGAATCAACGCTAAAATCTCTGTGATAATACATCTTAATTTCCTAAATCAATGCTAAAATCTTGGAGATTTATTTTCTTTGACAAATGGGAGTTCATATGGACTTGGGTCATATGGACTTGGGCTATTGATTTCAAGGTTCTATTGGTTGAGACTTTGGTCTAGAAGCTGCGGTGGATTTAAGAATTTGGTCTAAATACTTAAAGTGAATTCAAAAAGATATTAGACGAGTAAAAGAATATTGGAATGGTGAAAAAATTAGTTGGATTATCTATTTTTAAAAAATTCGGTCGTTTGAATTAAAACTTTCAATAAATCTCTCAATTATTTATTTTTCTGAATTATCTTTACTATATCAATTCAATATATGACACAATCTCTCTTATATATACTGTACATCTATTAGTTCATAAGAAATTTCAGATCTTATTTTGTATAGATATTATATTGTCATCGCTTTAGTTGACTAATACAAATTAAGGTATGTTATTTTTATCTATCTCGAATTGGAGTCGTACTCTTTACTTCAAATATTTTTCCTAGACACATACATTTTTTATTTGCGGATTCTTTATATGGGTTTGGCACCTTTATTTTAACAAATGACATGAATATGCCTACTCTAATTTCTATTATATAAATCTAATCTAATACTATTGTTATTTGAAGTTTCCATGAATATAATCGTTCTTGGTTAGGGGAAGTTTTCATGTTTGACTCCTATAGTGGCAGTCATGCTGCACATGTGAGGATTGAAGTCCTGTCTTTTTTGCTCTTAAATTATATAAAAAATTTTTGATATAATATATGGTATTAGGAATGGCAATGGGACGGGTATTACCCGATATCCGAGAGTACCCCCCGAATGGGGCGGGTATTACCTGTCCCGTTAAGTATCAGGACGGGTACGGGACGAAATTTTTCGACCCAAAATCTTAACGGGGCAGGGACGGGTTTTAGCCGCGCCCGCCGGCCCGTCCCCGGCCCGCCTTGCCTTTATACCCGGTCTCTCTCTTTTTTTTGAAAAAATATTTTGTTCTCTATGAAATTTTGAATCTAGATGCCAAAGATGAAACTGACATGATATTTATGATGGCTTTTCATATAGTTTTAATTCTATTTTTTTCTATATTTTTTTAATTATTTCTTAACGGGGCGGGTAACGGGTATTTTTTTTGTACCCGCCCTGAATTACCCTCGCCCCGTACCTGATTCAATCGGGTACGGGGTGCTTGCGAGCCAGGGACGAGGGAAGGCATACCCGCCCCTAACTCACCCCATTGTCATTCATATCGGGTATCTATATTTTGTACTGCTTTGAAAGTATATGTTTGAAAGTTTCAAAGTTTTCTTCATTTCTCCCTTAGAATTTGATGTTATTGAATGATGATTAAGTGTTGTTGGCTAATTTTTATGTTTTATGCAATTATGACATGGTGGAAAATAAAATAAGGAAAACTTATAATGAAGTACTAGAGGTTTTTAAGTATGATTGGTGGTGTTTCGCAATCAAAGCTGTAATATTTTGAAAGCTAAATTAAATAACTCATTTATTATTATTGTTGTTGTTGCTTCCTTATCTTTTACAAGGAGATATGAACAGGGAATTCATTTAGATTCTTAGAAAGTTGGAGAATATAGGATTTGGATACAACTATCTTGAGGTCCACGTCTTAGATTGAATTTTTTACTATTAGAGCATAATATTTAAGCTTTTACACTTATTTTTAATGATATGACCTTCAACGAAGAGCAATCATGAGGATTGATTACCGAAAATTTAAAGCTTTAATTTAGCTTGAGGGATCAAGAAAAGACTCATTTTTAAATTAGGTTCTTATTGAAATTTGGATTCAACTAATGTGTCGGTAGATTTTCAAAATATACATTGAAATATTTGTTATTTTTGAACAAATTTCTTATTTTTGCCTTCATTACCTCTTTTTTGGTAATCATATAATGTACAGAATTGGTTTTGCTAGCTATATATATTTTGAGTTTTTTTAGTGAGCTGTATGAAAATATTTTATAGACATCGTAAATATTATTTGTATATATGTTGTTGGGTATTATTATAGGCTTAATTAGAACATGTGTGTTATGTTCATATATATGATAAAAGTTGTGTTTATAAATAGGCCAAATTATTATAAATGTTAAAAAGAAAAATGAAAGATAAAATGACTTGGTGTTAAATGTTTTAGTCTAATCCCTCAAGAAAAATTGGAGAATTACAAATGTATCCTAACAATATTAACTTTTATTAATATCCTATCATATTTAGCAAGCAATTAACTCACTTAATAATTATTAAATAAACAGTGTCATAGCCAATGAATTTTAAGATTTTACAATATATCAAAATAAGAGGGAAAAAATTTATTAAGATACTATATAGTCAAGTCATACAGTATGGTGTCAGATCGAGACTAATTGTTTGACATAAGCCCATATCATAAAGTTGGTCAATATATTATAGATTATTCATTTTGAAAGTACAGCGGAATATACATCGGATGCTTTTCTATTTTTAAATATTCATTCCTTGATGGTCTATTCCATTTTTACTTATCATTTTTAAAATATCTTCTCGTGTAACATATGGATGCAATACTAGTAAATACTAAAGAGCCCAAATTAATAACTCTTTCATCCCTTCGGGAAGAAGAAATTCCCAAATAATAATATATGAATAATTTAGCACAAATCTACGTGGCAATTAATATGACATTAAGTTATAAGTAAAATTAAATGTTTGATTAAAAGACCCACTTGATTCGACACTTCATTTAGTGTCACTTTGATATGATGACAAGTACGAGTGATGCTAAATAGTATTACTCATAATATATATATATATATATATATAATAATAATAATCAAAAGAACAAAATAATAATAAGGATAAATTTCACAAAAGGTCCCAAATCTTTGTAAAAAGTAACAATTTCACTCATAACACTTTTTTAAAGCATATAGTTCCCAACCTTTCAAAAATATGTACAAATGTCCCTATGAGCAATTTCTATCAATTTTCACATTTATATGTTTGCAAAATGACAAATTTACCCTCATTGTGTGAAATAAAAGGAAATTAATTCAAATACCTTTTAAAAAATCTAAAAGATTTAAATAAAAGAATAAAAAAAATTGTTACTTTTTCTAATTAGTTACTCAATTTTTAGCTATATCTACATATAAAAATTTAGAATGAGAGAGGTTACGGCGGAAATAAAGGAACAAATCCTCCTTTTTTTTACCAATAATTCAAACATTCAATTTTTTTTGTAAGAAAAATTCATGTATTTTTAATCGTTCCAATTTTTATAACTTGAATATCGATCGCATCTAAATCATCATTGCTTATTTAGGTTTAAACTTTGAAAAGTTCATTACCTAAAATGATTGTAACACTAGTAGTGGTAATGTTAGATAAGTGAGTAAAAAATATAATATATTGATCAAAGTATATGTATAGCTTGTGTTAAGTGAGTACGTAAATAAGAAAATGATATACAGATGAATATGTATAAGTGTGTGAAAAAGTAAACGACTGAGAGATCAAAATAAATTTTTAAAATTTGTATTCTTATTTTTTTAATTTAAGTAAAAGGTAAAATTGTTTTTATAGAAAAAGTGAACATGAAAATTGACAAAAATAACATGTAGGGACTTTTGTATTTTTGAAAGGTTGAAGACTTATATACTTTAAAAAAAGGCAAGGGATGAAATTGTTACTTTTTGTAAAGATTGGAGAGTGAAATTTACCCTAATAATAATTAAATGGGATCATATATATATATATATATATATATGTATAAAAAAAATCCTTCCGATCTTATTGTTTACCATTTTGATGTTGTACCTATAAACTATTTTTTTTTTCAATTTTACTTTTCACATGATTCGTGAATTATTATACCATTTTTTTAGTGAAATATTATACCATTTTGATGTTGCAATCTATACTATTTTTTTTTTCACGTGATTCATTTAATTATTATATTCAAACATAAAGCACTAAGATATTCATATATTAATCTTTTTTCCCTTTTTTAATACAACGGGGCATAGGGGAGGGGTAGATATGGTTCTAACTCGGGAACTCTGACCAGGAACGTGAGTATCTACATTTTTTTTTAGAATACAATTTAAGAAAAAACAAACTGTGGAAATTTAAATGGAGGTCCCCCATTTTTCATCACATAACTGATCGGTCCCTACTCACTAACATAGGGAAAGAGTTATATTTAAAGTTGGATATTCATATATCAATTTAGACTCATGAAGAAAATTTCTGTCCTTAGAACGAAAAGTATGAATATCTTATCATCATTCTTTAATCAAAACAAAAGGCAAATATAACATAGGGAAGAAGAGATTGTGTTCTCAACGGCACAAACTTGAGTTTACCTCGGAGGAACAAGAATAGTTTGCCTCCCTTTTTTTCAGTTTTGAAGTTTTTTTTTTTTTTTTTTTTAATTTAGACTGGGTGGATCCATTTTACATCTTGAAATGTCAATTCAAGTTACTTTCAAAATTTATGATCAAGTTAACAGAAATTTTTGGGACAACAGTGAACATGACTAAAATATATCAACTTAACAGAAATCATCACAAAACTTGACATATGATGCTATCTTCTTGTAATTAATTCATTTGGATTCCACGTTAGATAAAACCATGTGTTTATCCAAATCATTATGGTAACCAAATGTTTATTGGTTCATTCGATGGCTTGTTGACTCTATAATCACTTCTCAAGCACTATAAAATCTCAACCATTAGACATTATTAGTCTCTTCTATAACTAATTATTGGTTCATTCGATGGCTTGTTGACTCTATAATCACTTCTCAAGCACTATAAAATCTCAACCATTAGACATTATTAATCTCAACCATTAAATTTATCAATAAATTTAATTATGTTTATATGCTGTCACATTTTCATTTTTCAATCATACTATAACTAATTAATGCTATATTAGTCTCTTCTAAAGGCTGACATTTACTCATGTGACATTAAATAATAGAAGAGCTAAGGAAATAGATGTCGTCATATCAATGTACTTGATTGGTCTTATCATTTGATAAGTTAATGACTGGCTATGCATGTTCTCATTATCATTTTATAGTTAAAACATTAATTAGAAAGACTTACAAAATTTGATGCATATTAATTTATTTTAATTTGTCCCAACATACAAACAATTTTACTAGTACTTTATTTGTTGTTATTAATTAATACATATTTTTCTTTTAAATTAAGAAGCATGGAAGATGATTGGATGATGGTTTCAGCACACCATTATGGCATGTTTGACAAACTAGATAGTAATAAATATATAATTAATCTTTCAAAATAATCAAAGTTAATTAAGAGTCTTCGTGTAGAAAAATTAATATGATCTTGTACTTGATGTCATTAAGAAGTCATGTATCATGTTTTAAGAGAATAGCCTTCATTATGTATACAGTTTAGCTTCCTATGCTAGCTACCCATAGTTGAATAATTTAGAGAATATTTTTGGCATTTTTAGTCCAATTTGGGCGGCAACGATGGACATACGACGAAATTCTATGTATTAAGATGGTGATGTGCAATAATAATAATTAGTATTTATAGTTGAAGTGATTAATTTTTATATGTCTATTGACCACCCAATAGAAAGCTACCACGTGTAAAATTAATTAAGTTCA
>CAVNYN010286596.1:9921-36339 GCA_963692815.1 Nyctanthes arbor-tristis | reverse complement strand
TTTAAGAGAATTTTATGTATAGGATTGGAGAATGACTTTGACCAAAAGGAGAATTAATAAATTGGGATTCTATGTGATCATAAAACACTTACCAAGTTGAAATGCAAGTTCTAGCAACCCTAGCGATTGTAATCTTAGAGTTGTCAAATGACGTAGCGCCCCCCCTTGTCCCCACAAAAAAAAAAAAAAAGCGCTTCAGGGAAGAGAGAGAGAGAGAGAGAGAGAGAGAGAGAGAGAAGAAATGTAGCAAATGAAGATGACAGGAGCAGTGCGTGACCAAAAAAAAATCTATGCCAATAAATAGCAATAGCATCAGAATATAAATTAAGGACAGTATAGATGTTTGTGGTTTGTCTTGCCCCAAAATCAAGAGTATAACGTGAGCAAAAGCAATGAAGTGAGTACAACATTGTAAAAGAGAATGTTGTGACCAAATTTTACATAACCTACGTAATTCCAATGAAGTCTGATTTCACTGAGACTTTTGTTTAGATGAATGAAGTGGTGAGACAAAGTTTACGTATCTGACCTTTGGTTTTTTTAGAATAAAACCAGTTTCTATTTCTCTTAACAACATAATCCAAATCATGTAGTAGATTGTAAAATGAGAACATGATGAAGAACTTCTTTCATTGTATTCCTTTGACTGATTCTTATAAAGCAGGCTTTAGCGTCCATGTTCCTTATCCTTCTCCTTCTTTTTATGTACCAGTTGATGAGGATTCACTCGAGGAATTCACAGTGGACCCGTCAAAAAGTAAATAATTCTTACATCCGTATGCTTCTTTTCCAAATTGTTTGCCTGTCTTCTATGATGCATGTGAACTGTATTCGTAATTGTCGTTCTGAATAACATAAAAGATTGCCTTCGGAATCTTTATTGTTAAATTACATTATGATCTTGTTTATTTTGATATATTAATTCCTGATATAAGTACTTTAAGTTACCTTTGTTTCTTGCCATCAAAAAGGAAATCCAGCATGCTTACCCTTTTCGGTGTTTGGCTTAGATGTAATATGTTATATCTGTTTCTGAAGTAATAGACTTTTGTCTTTTGCTGATCTGTCGGGAAATCTCAGCAGGGGTTCTTTTTTTGCCATTCCTCATGAATATAGCATTCACCATTTTCCTTTGATTACTTCTACCTGGATTTTACCTCCGTTTATATTTTACAATCAGCATGCTTTATATATTTCACAATAAGTTAGAAACAATTATGTTCATATGATCTCACTTTGACTATTCGAGTTACCACTCTTTTTTAGCATTCTGCACCAGGTTCATTTCAAATTTAGGTTTGCATAAGGATAAAGATGCAACTATTATTCGTTGTCGTAACCCACTTAAAGATGTATTTTTCTTGAGTCTTGTCGTGTATATATACTTTTACTAAAATTTTAATCTCATGGAATTGTGTTTTTCTGCAGGTGTTTCATCTAATGATTGGATCCTCTAATTTGGGTGAGGCTAATGAAATTCTTGTCCATTTTACAAGGCTCTAATTGATGCACTGCTGATATGTGTTACACATCTCTGCGTATAGTCCTTCTGCACATATTGCTTTTTCCTAAAATTTTTGATAGGCCCAATTGTCTTCATATCAGGCCTGTATCCTTGGACATGCTAGAGTTATTAAACATTTATAGCTACCTCAGACCTCTTCCCCTGCAAAGATTGCCTTATTGTTTCAAGGTACAGGTAACAGTGCCTAAATTAGGTCCCTGACCTTGCCTGTCAGGTCAAACTGGCAAAATGTTTGTCCATGTCATTGAGCCATCATGTTCTGGATCAGCTTGTAAGCAGAAGCAAGTGATGAGGTTGTTTTGAACTCATGACCTAAATTTTGTATGGTAATTTTAGCTGTAGAAGTGCAACGGTAAGTTTGGAATGAGATCGAGTCGCATCATGGTTAGATACATTTGATTGTACATAGGCTATTGCCAAATTGGCTTTGACTTTTCTTATACTTATTGACAAACTGAGACTGACTTTTGGGATACAGTGCAATATAAATGATTGATAGGCACCACTAAACACCGCAAATAGTTAACATAATGCTAGAATAAGAACAGCCTGATCATAAACTTTGATGCTAGACACTTCATAACTTTGGTCATGAGTATCAAACACGTGTCGAGTTCGATGTTTGAGGTCATTTCTTTTCTTTTTCTTGCCCCCAACGTGTGACGGCTGAATGCTGATGTAATGTTATTTTTTACTGGCAGGGTATTTCCTTTATTTCATGTTGACCCTTTTTGCTGCTTGTAAGGGTTGGCTTTGCTGGTCATACTCCTGTGGTTTTATTATCATGGGTGGGTGATTCTCATGCCTTAACAATTTTTCAGGCAAATTTTAAGTGTCCATGATATATATATAAGGGATGCTTATGCTGACAGATTATTTTTGCAGCTTTTCCCAAAATACTGCTTATTGCAGCTTTCCTTCTACTCCTGTCATTCTGGTACACCCTCTTTTTGTTAATTTCGGAAACTGAACTTTTGGTTGACAAATATTGTTCTAGTGTACATTGTTATGGATCAATTACAATTTACAAGTATGTTACGTTACTAAATTACAGAGTTCAACTTGCACAGTTCTTGTTATTAAAGGTAATTGTGTCTGCATTATGGAACATCTGGATTCTGGTAGATGGTATTCAAGCTAAAAAATATTTAATTGTCTCTGATATTAGTTTTCTTTCTTTAGATTAAAAATTTGCATATTTCAGAGGATAGTGATTATCTACGAGGATAAAGTTGAATGGACATTATACTTTCTAAAGTAACTCCAGCAACCTGCATTTGTATTGGTCTCGAACATATTATCAACACCTTAAGAAGTGGTCACATAAAGTACATATTATACAACTGGAATGGAATGGTTTACAGGGTTGATTTCTTCCATCAGTCAAATGATGATGATGAGGATGAAGGATGGAGTCCCCAAGAAGCCCTGCTAGAGAAAACGAGGAACTCTGATTTAATTGCTAATAGCACCACAGAATGTTGCCCCTGTAGGACAATCCATATAGGAAGCCGGCAAAAAGTTGTGATTCTGGTACTGGAGCAGTAAATTGTTATATTTGGCTTCATTCTTTTGTCCTTTAACAAAAAAGTTATTTGTTTTGTTTCATTTGTATCTTTTAGTTTTCTTTATCTTGAATTTTTCTCCAGGTGACCTTGTTAGTTTTCTCAATAACGATGGTATCTGCTGTCCTAATATGGATTGGGATGGGAAAAAATACCATTGATTCAGCACTGGTGGCTAAGGTACATATACGTGCCTAAAACATATAGGTCCAGGATATCTAGTAATGATATAGTTTGCTCATAATTAATCAAAATCTTCGAAAACAGAGAAGACAATTCAAAGGTTAAATCATGCCAGTTTCTGATTTTGATGGTTATCACATCACACTTTTACAGTTTATTCACCAACCAGTTTCAAAATATTCATTTCAGATTTTAGGATATATATGTATACTTAGGGTCTGCATGGGATAGTTTTTTATTCTTGTAGAAGTACTTCGTGAGGAAGCCACCTGAGGCTAGCTTCCTCTAAATGCTCTTCTGAGTTTATAAAACACTTCTAGAAAATTTGCCAAATTATTTTAAAAGCAGTTTCTGGGTTTTAAATTTTGATTTTGGCTTTTCAAAAGCCATCCCAAAGCCTTTGGTTTGTCTTTATTTTTTAGCTGGCACTGGCAAGATACAAATCTTGTTAAATGGTTGGGCCTTTTTAAAAGAAATATATTTTATCAAGCACAAGAAGTCAAGAACTAGTAATTATGCAAGTACAACTCTCTGAGCTTGATTAATCATTTATGAGGGTCAAATAATGATTATATTGCAGGTATATGTTGACGTCATAGCTATAGCAGTTGTTTTGCTCGGAGGGGCATTGGCTTGCCACGGTGAGCACTTGCCATGTTAACTTCTTGACAAATTTTTATTGTTAATATAGAAATTAAATTTAAATACCATCTTTATGCTCCTAATTCATGAAAATTAACAGCAACAAGAATCCGATTTAAGTGAGCCACCTGGTCATGGATTGACATTGCATATTTCCACATGGGCACAATCTCCCCATTTTGTTCCCGTATATCTAACAATAAAGGCAATGTTTATTTTGTGGATTCAAAGAGTTTCGTCAAACATTTTTTTCTCTTCAACATTTCTATTGATTTTCATAAAATAAATTTGGTATTCAGGGCTTGTATTGTTCTGGAAGATGAGAAAAGTAAGATCCGAGCAAGCTACATGTGAAATGTGGAAGGTAAGCGCTCAATTGTACTACAAGGAAGTTTTTCCATTGTTTCTATGTTAATAAATGTTATCTGATCAAGTAGAGCTCATTAGCATAGAGGAACCATTTATTACTTAAAAATTTTATGAAGTGAACTTTTCTGGTCTAAAGATTTCTCCTACAAGTGAAGCTGTATTCAGAATTTATCCCAAATGTGTAAATTGTCCAAATCTTTGTTTTCACGTGTATGATGTTTAAATAGCTCTCCTTTACTCATTTTTATCGTTCCCCTTTTATTTTTGGATTGGGGGTCTCCCCGCACTACAGTTTTTTAGTTTCCTTCTATGAGATTAAATCTTTACTGTCTGAAAACTTCTTTCCCTTTGACTTCTTTCTATATCATTTAGTTTTTGTTCATACGTTGGACATAGTTTCTTAATTTCCTTCTCAAAGATATTGCTAATTCAGTTTGCAGGTTTGGCCATCATATCTGTTGTATGTTTTACATCAAGTGCTTATGTTGCGATAGATACAAATATACCTGTAAGTTTCTTCAGGTCTTTTGTGTGCATTCAATCTCCAATACTGGAAAGTGAATTTAATGCAAACATTCTCAACATTGCAGCTGATTTATCAATGGCGTCAACAAGATATAGATGCTGTTCATGCACCGCTTCTATTGTTTCTGTATTATTTTGTAGGTAATTGTTTCTACTCTTTGTCCTAGTCATTAGAATGGAACGTCTGTCCTGCGCAATTTACATGGTTGTGTATTTTTGAGTACCAATCTTGATGAATGAGAAGCATGTTGAGTAGGACATTATGATTCTGAAATTTTATCAAGCAACATTCGAGTCCAACTTTGACAGAGCTAAGTTGTTTGCTGGAAGCTTATCTGATCATGCTGTGTTATGTGGCGTATTTTTCTCGATTTAACACAAAACTCCAGGTTCAACAGTGCCCTCGGCCTTTGTACTATGCGGCATGAGAGAACTACCACCCTTGATTGTGACTGATGCACAAGAAGAATCGACAGTAATTGCTTTTGTCAGTGATAGTGCAGTAGTTGTAAATCTACCAAGCTGGACTGCTGTCGCCAGCATTCCAAATCAGGTTTGACATTTTGTGCAACTTCTATGATTGTTTAACACTAATATTTACTTCTTGTTGGGAATGGATATAAACGCGCAATCTATAGGATGATAGTCGTTTGCCTATTTGCTAACTCATGTACCATACAGTTTGACTTTGAAGGCACAGCCAAAAACCAGAAAGAACGGTGCTTGGTTGGCCTTCTCATGCTGATGAACGTCTGTTTGCTTCTGCTATTAAAATTCTTATTCTCTCAGATTTCACTGTATATTTACTTCAAGATTGCATTTGGCTGAGGTTAAGAATGAGTGCGGTTTGCACTTTGTTTCTCAACATTTTCGATTTAATTACTTTTCTCTTATTATCCTTACTTTATTGTCAAAATAATTAACTCACTACTAAATAATCGATTTCATGGATGCAGATGTCAAGGGCAAGTCCTATATGAAGGGCAAATTGTGTATTTTATGCTACAAGAAGCTGGAACACAATGGCACTTTTGGAAGTGCACATATAATCTCTTGTACATAAACTACAGTAAATAAAGCTTCTTTGTTAGCAAACTTCCTTTTGTTAATATATGCATCTAAGGGGCCTAATTAGTATCCGCACCTTCCCCAACACCCCCCTCCCCCCGAAAAAAAAAAGAAAAAGAAAAAGTCATATTTTAGCAAAGAAAGTCCCGTTATAACATCCTTCGAATTACATTTTAGGACGTTGTTTGCTGAGGTAGAGACGGGCTCTACGAGCATGGCAACTAACACTAATAGAACAATACTTTCAAAAAAAAAAAAAAAGGAATAATGCAATGTAGTACTAATAGTGCATACATTAAATGATAATTGAAAAATTAAGTGTATGAATAAACGTTTCATTTGATTCAACTTATCATTTAATAATGTCACATTAATATAATGACAAGTCAGTGATGTTAAATAACATTATTTTAAAATATATCATAAATAGTTTTATTTGTGGTAAAGTTAAATATTTTTACTTGAACAGACTGATTTTGGGTTGGTGAAAAAAAAATACATAAATACCTTAATTAAAACGTACATGCTAGAAAAATACTTGCACGTTTTTTGCTCTATTTACAATTAATTGCTCGTTGCCTTTTTTTTTTTTTTTATTGACAAAATGCTTGTACTCTAAATTGTCGTACGACAATATTCAAGTCAAACTTTCAGTCGAGCATAAACCAATATTCACAGTATCCGTTGTTGTTGGCCCCTCCCTCTGGCAAAAAAGATTAGTAGCCTCTCAGTGTTTCCATAATATAGAGATACTCGTCTTTTTACACTACAATCCACACAATTTTTTTGTGCAAAAAGAAGATTCACATGTAAGTCTATAATGGAGACACCTAGTAGCTCTGGAACCGGACTCTCCCCCAGCCTCCTCTTGCTGCCTTCTTCACTGTTGTGTTTAGATACGATTAAAAAAAAAAATCTCATTTTGTTATTCATGTCACAAATCCAATATCTTATATTATATAATACAAGTAAAATGTTACAATAATATAATTGTCCCAAAATGTTTTAATATAAACCTTACTATTAGCCATTGGGTCAACCACGGTTATACTAGTTCATACAAATATATGATTGATAAACAATCAAATTTAGCAATTTAGCGGATAACTTATCTATTTGACAGAAAATTTGAGTACGATGGTGAAAGAGATTGTAACTATGGAAAACTTACAATTTTAAAGAATTTTAGACAACTGGTTGGAGTATATTCTAGATATTATATTATTATTATTATATATATTTTACATAATGGAAGTCCCCAATTTGTTAGAATTTTCTTTAAAAAACTGGCAATAGCTGTTTCAGAAAATTGCAAAGCAACATTGTTAAAAAAAACTTTTAAGAGGTTTTTGAAAATTTTCCATATATAATAATGCATATAGAAAGAACATAACTGCATAATAGAATCAATCTCTTTCGTTCATTTGAATGAGAGATTGTATAAATAAGAAGTCAAAAACTCTTATTTCTAAATCATCAATAAATATTTCTAATACTAATCCTGCCTCAATTACTAGTATCACCAAATCACATCAACACTTTTAGAAGACTTAGCTGAAAATGTGTGTATATATATTTGAAGAATATTACATCCATAATGAACCCGTGTACTGTAATGTATATTTGTATTTGAGACTCATATATATATATATATATATTCCCATTTTTGAGAAGGGTGTCACTCTATTTCTTTGTCGTGTTGTTTAAGGAAAAGAAATTACTAAAACTTTTGTAATACCAAAAAACAGTCTTGGTAGATATATAGAAGCAAAATACTTTTGTATAGTAGTCTCAATAATAATCTATTAATGTCTAGTCGCCAGTTTTCCATTTGTCTGAAATGTATATGCCACAAGTAAAACTACAATGCCAAAAAGTTCAAACAGCAAAGTAGCAAATATGTGTGTGATCGTACAACAATTATTATAATATAACATAAAAAAAATAAAACCAAGAAAAAAAAGGAAAAGGAAATGAGAAGAGAGAGAGAGAGAAATAATCCATTTTATCCCACAAGGTTTTTAATAAAATTTATTAAGACCATTTTAAAATTAAAAGTCATCCATTGCATATTGAATCATTTAAATTCTAATCCATAAAAAAAGGAGTATTGGTTTCTAACAGATTTTCAAATCAAACTGCTGATAATATCACTGATAATTAGTTTGAAAATCTGTTAATTTCAAAATCAAATCTTTCTGATGGTAATCCATATAAAAACAGACTACTTATTTCAACAAATTTTTAAATCAAATTCAGGATAAGATCATAAATTATTCGCTTTCAAGATTCTGTTAACGAAACTCAAAGCTATATATAACCTCCTTAATTTCTTAGTACTTACTGCACTCAGTTACAAAATGGTTAACTTTAGCTCCATTCTCTCTGTAGTACTAACTCTGTTTATCTTCCTCACTGGAGTTAGATATGGTCTTTCGACCACAGACATGAACGATGCACCTTTTGTTTTTACACGTAATTATACTCACGTTTGTGATCCGGCAAGGTTTAATGATCTGGGATTTGACATGAATGCTTTTGCATACTGTGATGCTTCTCTTCCATATGATATTAGGGCGAAGGATTTGATAGACAGAATGACATTGCAAGAAAAAGTGGAACAAATTGGAGACACCGCTTATGGGGTTCCTAGGATTGCACTCCCTACATACGAGTGGTGGTCCGAGGCGTTGCATGGTGTCTCCAATGTCGGCCAATGGAACAGTAAAGTTACTTTCTTTGACAAAGTAATCCCAGGTGCAACGAGTTTCCCAACTCCCATTTGCACCGCTGCATCTTTCAACAAGTCCCTCTGGAAAACGATTGGCCAGGTGACTTACATTGACAAGTTCTATCTTTCTACATTTCCAGAGAGTTGTTTTCTTAATTCTTGTGATGTTCTGTTGCAGGCTGTTTCGACAGAAGCAAGAGCAATGTACAATCTAGGACATGCTGGGCTGACATTTTGGAGTCCAAACATTAATGTAGTACGGGATCCTCGTTGGGGACGAGCCCTTGAGACACCGGGAGAAGATCCTTTTGTTGTGGGAAAATATGCAGCTAACTATGTTAGAGGATTGCAGGATGTTGAGGGGACTGAGAATATCACTGACCCAAATTCTAGGCCTCTTAAGGTTGCTTCTTGTTGCAAATCTCATTATGCAGCTTATGATGTCGATGCTTGGTTCGGGCTTGAACGTTACTATTACGATTCTCGGGTAAATATACACCTACAACACTCTAATTGGCTTCTTTAAGCTCCATATCTGCTCATTTTTGTTAATCTATTATCTGCTTATCTGAAGGTAACTGAGATAAGACATGCTTGAAACATATATGAAGCCGTTCGAAACCTGCATAAAAGAAGGTGATGTATCCAGTGTAATGTGCTCTTATAACAGGATTAATGGCATTCCTGCTTGTGTCGATGCACGGCTTATGAGGGATAAGATTAGGGGAGAATGGGATCTTCACGGGTATTGAATGTTGGAACCTCTCGATTGTCATCTTCTTAGTGTTACAACAGTGAAACTTGATCGATAATTTTTATGTCGTTCTCTTACAGATATATAGTTTCGGACTGTGACTCTGTTGAAACGATAGCTGATAAACAAACGGAGCTCAGAGACACACCGGAAGATGCTGTCGCACAAAGCCTTAAAGCAGGCTAGTCTATCACACGACTAGACACTCGAGCTTCCTTTTCTTCTTTAACACTAATCTGATTTATTATTTCTTAAAAAATGCAGGATTGGATTTGGATTGTGGGAATTTCTACACAAATCACGGTGGCAATGCAGTACGTAAAGGGTTAGTGAAAGAAGCAGATGTAGATATTGCCCTCAAGAACCTTTATATTGTGCTTATGAGGCTTGGATTTTTTGACGGGATCCCTCAATATGAATCACTTAACAAGAATGACATATGCAACGATGAACACATCGAGTTAGCAACTGAAGCAGCTCGACAAGGAATCGTCCTTCTTAAGAACGACGATAACATCTTACCTTTGAGAGATCGGAAGAGCACACGTCTGAACTATAGCAGTTATCGGTCCACATGCAAATGCCACAGAGGCAATGATCGGAAACTATGCAGGTAAAGTGCAGAATGAAACCTATCGGAATGGACCTTTTTTTTTCGCTGGTCAAGAAATGATTAATTTATGGATTTTCCGGTTGAATTTTGTAGGTATACCTTGCAAATATACATCTCCACTTGATCCGATTCTCAAACTATGGAAAAGCACAATATGAAATGGGGTGTGACAATGTAGCATGCAACAATGACAGCAAAATATCCTCTGCTGTACAAGCAGCAGGGCAGGCAGATACAACTGTTCTTGTTGTGGGATTGGATTTGACTATTGAGGCTGAGGCCTTGGATAGATCAGATTTACTTCTCCCTGGCCATCAGACTGATTTAATCAATCAGGTCACATCGGGGTCGAAAAATCCCGTTATACTTGTAATACTGTCAGCAGGCGGTGTCGATATTTCTTTTGCGAAAAACAATTCAAAGATCAAAGGAATCCTCTGGGCAGGATACCCTGGTGAAGAAGGTGGACGGGCTATTGCCGATGTCGTCTTTGGGAAACACAACCCAGGTGCGAATACTCGTACCTACTAATGCTATTCTGTGCTAAATTTTATGTTCGAACAAGCAATGTGACATGTTTCTTTTGTTTTAATCCTAGGTGGGAGGTTGCCTCTAACATGGCACGAAAACAGCTATGTTGATATGTTACCTATGACGTCGCAGCAACTTAGGCCGATTGAAAGCCTAGGTTTTCCGGGACGTACGTACAGGTTCTACGACGGTCCCGTCATTTATCCGTTCGGATACGGCCTAAGCTACACTAACTTCAGCTACAAGCTCTTGGACCCCCAAAAATCCTTGAACATCAAATTGAACAAGTTCCAGCATTGCCGGGACCTTAACTACACCAAGGGATCATCTAAGCCCGCATGCCCTGCAGTTCTCGTCGATGACTTGCAATGTGACGACAAGATCGAGTTCGAGGTCGAGGTAAAGAATGTTGGCAAAAAAGATGGCCGAGAAGCCGTGTTAGTGTACTATAAACACCCAGCTGGAATCAAAGATGCTCCTCTTAAGACAGTAGTTGGCTTTGAAAAAATTTTCTTGGCAGCAGGAGAAAGCCAGAAGGTTAAATTTGAACTGAATGCATGCCAGAGTTTGGGGCTTGTGAGTTTTTCAGGATACAATCTTTTGCCAGCAGGGAGTGGTACCTTTATAATTGGAAATGATATATTATCACTACCAGTGGGAATTAAATTTCAACGGTAATTACCATTGGGTTTAGTTGGGGGAATATTACCAAAATTTCTAAGTATTATTTGATGGTGAATAAGTAGTTTAGAAGGTATTAGATTGATTTTTGTGAATTATTTAGGTGCTTGAGAATGTAGTTTTTGGCTTATCTTTCGTGAATAATGAAATGCGTTTGTCAGTTGAGTTCAAACATTTTCAGTTGCTTTCTATAATACTAGGTTTCTGTGTTATTATATTTTTAATCAAAGATGAAAATGTTAATAAAAGATATATAAAATCTTGGACGGCAAATTAATTAGAAAAGACGAAGAACAACTGATAATTTAAACTCGTATTTAGCTGATATGATTCTGCGCTGCTTGAAATCGTGTCTCGAAAACTGTTGGCCAAATCGTCGAAAACAGAGTGAAAAATTAAGCACCCAGGTATTGTTTTCCATTAAACAGGAAAATTTGGTGTTCTTGAAAAACATAAAAGAACTTCCCCGGTTTCGCTTTCAATGGTTTAATTATAATCTGCAATATATAAGCTTAGAAATCGCACAACTCTCTGCATAATCATTTTCCGGGGACGAAGTTGGTAGCATAGGCCCATGCATTGTTGTTAATAGGGTCGGCAAGGTGATCGGCGAGGTTCTCCAATGGTCCCCTTCCAGTCACGATGGCCTGAACGAAGAATCCGAACACTGAGAACATGGCCAACCTGCCATTCTTGATTTCTTTCACCTTAGCTCGGCGAATGCCTCTGGATCATCCGCAAGTCCCAATGGGTCAAAGCTTCCACAGGGGTAAAGTGGGTCGACCACCTCACCCAGTGGGCCTCCGGCGACACGTTAACCCTCAACAGCTCCCATCAAGACGACCTGGCAAGCCCAGATGGCCAAGATGCTCTGTGCGTGGATCAGGCTGGGGTTTCCCAAGTAGTCGAGCCCGCCTTCGCTAATGATTTGCGCTCCGGCCTTGAACACACAGCCTCACCGAATTTGACACCGTTGCACTCCAAGAGCTCGGGGAAGACGCACCCGAGGGCTCTGAGCATGGCCCATCTGCAGTGGATGACTTCCAACTCTCTGTTCTTGGCAAAAGATTCTGGGTCGGCAGAGAGTCCGGCAGTGTTCCAGCCATAGTCACCGGGGAACTCGCCCGTGAGGTAGCTCATGGACTCGCCGGAGAATGGGCCCAAGTACTTAACACGGTCAGGACCGTACCATGGGCTACCAGATGAAACTGGTCTGCCAATAGTCTTCCTCATGGAGACTCTCCCATTTCCTGTGATCTCTGGAGCAGAGGGTGAGAGCTTCACGGCCTTTCCGGCAAATGATGGAGAAGAAAGAGCCATTGAAGAGGCTGCCATTGTGAAATTAATCATGAAAGTTGTCTGTGGCTTGATTTACAGGGCTGATTTGTTTAGGTATATATTGGTGTTGGAGGATTCTCATCTTAGAATATCATTATCTGTATTTCCATTGGTGGATGGCATTCGGATGGGTTAACTTTGCATGTCCATTCGAAAATGTCTTACACTCAATAATTCTTATAAATAATTCTTCTGATGAAGAAATATTGGTCCATTCGAAAATGCTGGTACCAAGTAGGTTTCAAAGTGAAATTACTTTTTAGATGCATGTTTTCCCACCTAAAAACTGCCATTAAACAGTCATTTTAACACAATATTGGTTGTCTTTAGAACCACAAAATGGTTATATATTTTGGGATACACATCCGTTTTCACATGACAACTTTCATTTTCATTTTGCTTGTCACATTTGAAGTTGAAAACTTGCTTTTAGGATATTATTATTACTACTAAAAATCTTTAGAAACTGGTGGACTAGAGATTGCCAAATGGATTCAGAAGCAACCAAAATGGAATCTTCAAACACCAATGGAAACTTCATATAGATTTCATCAAGATAATCAGAGTCACTTCCCTTTGCCTATAAATCTGTCAATTCCCCCATTTTCACTTTCATCACCAACAAAACTTGTAAAACAGTTATCTGATTCATCTTCAATACAGCAATGGCAGCCTCTACAATAGCTCTTTCTTCTCCATCATTCGCTGGAAAGGCGGTGAAGCTCTCACCGTCTGCTCCTGAGATCACCCGAAACGGCAGAGTCTCAATGAGGAAGACTGCTGGCAAGCCAGTTTCATCTGGTAGCCCATGGTACGGTCCTGACCGTGTTAAGTACTTGGGCCCATTCTCTGGCGAGCCCCCGAGCTACCTTACCGGTGAATTCCCCGGTGACTATGGTTGGGACACTGCTGGACTCTCAGCCGACCCTGAAACCTTTGCCAAGAACAGAGAGTTGGAAGTCATCCACAGCGGATGGGCCATGCTTGGAGCCCTCGGATGCGTCTTCCCGGAGCTCTTGGCTCGCAATGGTGTCAAATTTGGTGAGGCTGTGTGGTTCAAGGCCGGAGCTCAGATCTTCAGTGAAGGTGGGCTCGACTACTTGGGAAACCCAAGCTTGATCCACGCACAGAGCATCTTGGCCATCTGGGCTTGCCAGGTCGTCTTGATGGGAGCTGTTGAGGGCTACCGTGTGGCTGGAGGCCCACTCGGTGAGGTGGTCGACCCACTTTACCCCGGTGGAAGCTTCGACCCGTTGGGTCTTGCCGATGATCCAGAGGCATTCGCCGAGCTTAAGGTGAAAGAAATCAAGAATGGGAGGTTGGCCATGTTCTCCATGTTTGGATTCTTCGTTCAGGCCATCGTCACCGGGAAAGGACCATTGGAGAACCTCGCTGATCACCTCGCCGACCCGGTTAACAACAACGCCTGGGCATACGCCACCAACTTCGTCCCTGGAAAATAAGTGAACTGAACTGCAATTTTTTGATGCTTATGTAAAATAATTGTGAATTATCGCGAATGGGATACATCTTGAATTTTGCGTGAATTTTTTTGTTTTACAAATTCATTGGCCCCAAATTTATAGACAAGAAAAAGAAGATACCATAACATGATTAGTCTTTAGTAACGGATCTGGCTCCAAATTTGGAACTAGATCTGCCATGCTCAGTCAGCGCCACATGGAAAGTTAAACGGGCCGACCTCCGAATAACACAAACCCCAAATGCCAAATCCCCTCTTCAAAAATCAAGTTCAGTTCCCAACCCCCCACCCGTGCATAGGCGAAAGGCAACAGTGAAAGCCCCACGCAACCACCAACATTCAAATGGCGTCGAGCGGCGGTGAAGCAGTCTTCGGAGGAGGAGACGGACGACGAGTTGGGGCTCGCAGGAGTGTTGACCACCTCGGAAGACTCCGAGATGGTCAAAACCGACGACGGCAGAGGAATCGCGCCGCCAGCGGGGCTTGAAGTAAATCGAATATCGAAGTGGAGCTAAAGCCTTGAACATTCAACATGTCTACGAAGCCAAGAGACCTCAACTTCACATGGCTTGTCAAAGAAAAAACTGCTCGCCGGAATCATCATATGATCGGAACGGAAAGCGGTGGCTTTGATCAATTATCTGTTCCCTGTTCCTCTTTTTTCTCCATATGAATTTGATTACTGTGGAAATTTGTGTAAGTTAGGAATATGACGGTGGGAGTGGAACGAAGTGCAAACGAGAAAGGGTGTGGGGTGGGTTTTGGTTTGAGTGGTAGGACTTACAAACCTTTAAAAGGGTTTGTCCTATTTAATTTTTATTACTGATTCTCCTATGCATCTACTATTTAATTGACAAGGTCACTGGCTTTTCTGGTCTGGTAAGTGTGAATATATCTCTGATATACATATGAAGCAAATCCTCAAGCTGACAAATCAAATCACCTTTAGTGCATCTATATATTGTCATGGAAAAAGTTGGCTGCTAGAATCAACCATGGAGCTAATACATCTGTCAACATTAGAACCTAACGTGAACCCAAGTCAGCAAGGTGTGTATGACGTAGAGGTGAGAGTTGATTTGGGCTCCTTACTGGAGCAAGTTTCTATTTGAATGCGAAATCGAGTTGGTTTGATTAGGAAACATGTTTGGACTTAAGCAAGTGTATTGCAAGAATTCTCTCGCTGAATTCTTTTTTTAGGCCCAAAAAGCCTCTTCCTTTTTGACACCCCAAGGCCTTTATTTATGGATGGGCACTAGGGTACTTTGGGAAATTTACAGAATGTGTTCGCAGAAAAGCTGAGTTGGATTACTAAAATACAAGATTTAACTAACTTTTGTTCTAATAACTACTTGTATGCTAACTTCCTTTCGTGCTTCTGACGCACTAGCACGCCTTCTAGAAGAGTCATAATCAGAACTATCCTGATTGGCATATCCTATTCGAATAACATTTTGGCGATCTCAACCACGCTATATATGGCTTGCAGCATTCATTTATCCCTTTCTTCTAGTCGGCCAAATTCCTCTGATCGGTCCTAACATTGCCCAGCTCACCAGGGGCTCACAGATCAATTCCAGTACCAAAAAAGTCTTTCGTCTGCCATCTAATCATTGGGGCTGATTGGCCATTGCCATCTGATTGCTACGGCACTGTTGTCTGTCACTGGATCTATCTAACAAGGATTGATGTAGAAGGTCGCAAGTTACAGTTGAGTACTTCCACAGATTGCAATTGTTAAGTTTTACAAATTTATGCAGATTGCAATTGTTAAGTTTTACAAATTTCAATTTCTCTTAGGAGTATAGAAATAGGCCAACAAGCATCAAGATGAAACTTCAAAAATTCTCCTAAAATCAAAGTGTTTATATGGCTAAGCACATCAAGTGACATATGTGAACTTTTTAAAACACTGCTTAATAAGATTGGTTATGAATTTAACTCTAAAAATGTTCTGTGTAACATATTTTCGTTAAATGTTCATAAAATCGACCGTCCTAGAAGACTTATCTCTCAATAATAATGCAATTCTGTTCAATAAAAATGTATGCATCCTTGGGGGATCAATCACACCTTTCACCAAGGTAAATTTAGTGGGTCATAGCTACCATCAAGACGACTTGGCAAGCCCAAATGGCCAAGATGCTTTGTGCATGCGTCCACTAACTAGATGACGCTAAAGATTTGAGCTCCAACCATGGTCCCTCTAGGGTGAATTGCCGTGAGCTCCAACTCACAGTTCTTGGCAAAGCTTTGTGGATCAACTGAGAGTCTGTTAGAGTGTCCCAACCATAGTAGAGAACTCACAAGGAAGGTAGCTCGATTGGGGTCTTACTGGGGAATGGTCCCAAGTACTTAAACATAGTCAAGATCGTACCATGGGCTACCGATGCGCTGCCTTGCCCAAAGTTTTCCACGTTGAGACCCTCCCATTACCGGCGACCTTGGAGCAGATGGTGAGAGATTCATCGCCTTTAAACCAAATTAAGAGTGGGTTTAGATTAACCAGGAGTATTCATGTAAAGAAGCAAATGCGACAAACCAATCAACTAAGCGCTTAGTGTAAGAACATCTCCAATGTAATAATGTCAAGATACCAAGTTTGTTCTTTATTATAAGACATGTCAAAAGTAATCTCCAAAAATATGCAATTGAAATTATTCCCTCAAAACTCAAGTTTTATGAGTGTATTCTTTAAGTTTCATCCAAATTCTTGTTGCTTGGGCAGAAAGTAGAAACTCCTACAAACTATTTGCCATTGAAACCTTGAAGAACTTGATCATCTCCAGTAACAATAACTACCGTCTGACAACAACGATCTTAAATCATGTTTAACCTTAGTTTTGCAATCATCGTTATTTTATTTTGTTGTTTTCATTCTTCTCATATTACTCAGCAAAAGATGGAGAAAAAAGAGCCAATCGAGAGTCTGCTATTGTGAAATCAAGCAAGAAGAGCTGCAAAACTTTTTAACAGTTTTCTATGGTTAACGGCTTGATTTACATGGCTGCTTCGTTTAGCAGCGTTAATGTTATCCTAGAATATAATTTGTGGATGGCGTTCGGACAGGTTGACGATGTATGCCCCTTACCAAACGTCTCTCTCTACCAACCATTAATGGATTTTTCCGGGTTGCAAAAATCTCCATGAAATGTGTAAAGTACTTTCTTCAACCAATAAGAGAAAGCCATGTATGCCATTGGATATTGCAATATATCCTCTTGAAATTATTTATGCAGTCGAAAACATATCGCGCGGTTATTAAGGATTAAAAGGTTCAACCGAGTTAAATTGAAGTTGAAAAGAGTCTATTGAACAACCATTTATAAATGGTTGATGTATTTAAAAACAAAGTAATTATACAACTCAGTCATGGATCAATGTAGAGAAAAATTAGTTAAAATTGAAGACCCTCAATTTTGTTCTTCGGTATATGCACTATATAGCATACATATAACATAATGATATAATTAATTCATTTTATAGGTCATGCCACAAATGTGATTATGTGACAGAGCTGCATATAAATGTCAATTTCTGAAAATGGACAAGGATAATGGCCTCCTCTGTTTTGGACATGCTAACCTAAAAAATTAAGTCGTGAGATTTACATTACAAGACATTTGATCGGGTACATGCTTTATGTAAGAATAAGAACCGAGAGTTAAGACCTTCTAATAGTCTCTACATTAAAATGAGAATTTATAAATCAAGATTTTCTAGATAATAACAAGGTTTACATTAACAATTTTTCAAATGATTTGGTAGTCATGTAGTAAAACACAACAGATGTAGAACAATACACTCTTCGTATAAATGATATGTTGGATAGACAATTTTTTTCCCCATTTTTTCTTGTCAGCGTAACACCTTTGGAAGGTGATTTTAAGATCGGTCCGGCTATGGCCGGGCTTCTTACAGAGCCCGGTCTCCAATCAGATACTGACACCTCACTTAAAACACACTACATGACAGTATCTCATTAAAAATTAGACTCTGTAAAGAATTTGATCCTGGTTTTTTAGAAATTTCCCTGTTAAGAAAGATTTTTATTGCAAGAACCCAAATTAGTCTTACTAAAAAAGATATTAGAACTGATGGACTACAAATTGCCAGATGGATTCAGAAGCAATAAAAATGAAATCTTGAATCACCAATGAGAACATAGATATAGATTTCATCGAGATAAGCAGAGCCACTTCTCTAGCCTATAAAGTGGGTCAATTCCCAACCTACTTTCGCATTCATCACCAACGAACCTTGTAAAACAACCATCCAATTCACCTTCAGTTCAGCAATTCTCCCAATGGCAGCCTCTACAATGGCTCTTTCTTCTCCATCATTCGCCGGAAAGGCGGTGAAGCTCTCACCGTCTGCTCCTGAGATCACGGGAAATGGCAGAGTCTCCATGAGGAAGACTGCTAGCAAGCAAGTTTCATCTGGCAGCCCATGGTACGGTCCTGACCGTGTTAAGTACTTGGGCCCATTCTCCGGCGAGCCCCCAAGCTACCTCACTGGTGAGTTCCCCGGTGACTATGGCTGGGACACTGCTGGACTCTCAGCCGACCCAGAAACCTTTGCCAAGAACAGGGAGTTGGAAGTCATCCACAGCAGATGGGCCATGCTTGGAGCCCTCGGATGCGTCTTCCCGGAGCTCTTGGCTCGCAACGGTGTCAAGTTCGGTGAGGCCGTGTGGTTCAAGGCCGGAGCTCAGATCTTCAGCGAAGGTGGGCTCGACTACTTGGGAAACCCAAGCTTGATCCACGCACAGAGCATCTTGGCCATCTGGGCTTGCCAGGTTGTCTTGATGGGAGCTGTTGAGGGTTACCGTGTGGCCGGAGGCCCACTCGGTGAGGTGGTCGACCCACTTTACCCCGGTGGAAGCTTCGACCCCTTGGGCCTTGCGGATGATCCAGAGGCATTTGCCGAGCTTAAGGTGAAAGAAATCAAGAACGGCAGGTTGGCCATGTTCTCCATGTTCGGATTCTTCGTTCAGGCCATTGTCACCGGAAAGGGACCATTGGAGAACCTCGCCGATCACCTTGCTGACCCTGTAAACAACAACGCCTGGGCATACGCCACCAACTTCGTCCCCGGAAAATGAAGTTAACGTAAATGAGTGTATGAATTCAATTGAGTTCGTTTGATGTTTATGTAAAATTGTTGTGAATCAGTGAAACACACTTTGAATTTTGCGTGAATTGATTACTTTCACAAAGTTATCATTGTCCAAATTGCTAGACACCAACAAGTTTAATAAGATAAATAGTATAATTAATGGTGAATTTAACGGCAATCTGACGATCTCTAATTTGATAAAGTGAAGCGCCGGAATCCTTTATCTTGCCAACCGTCTCGACGTGTTATGCCGTTAGACAAACACGTGGCGTGCAACCATGGTTGGCTGGACATCGAAAATCAAGTGTTTCCTTGAGAATGTAAACTGATAACGTGGAATAATATTCCAAAATGACCCAAGAATCCAATTCTCAGACAAATATATATCATACATTAACTAAGAGTGAATTTTAGCCTCTGCTATTCGACTCGCTGAAGTTAAAAATAAGTTTCTACTATAACATGATTTTCTCATCTCTAAAGTTATCTACATAAGATGCCTCTAATACTTCATTGACAATTACATCCTCTTTCCTGGTCTTGTAAGTGTCAAGATATTGCTGATAAACATATGAAACAAATCCCCAAGCTGCCACAAGTATGGAAATCACCTTCAGTCCATCCATATTTTCTTTGAAAAAGATGGCCGCTAGAACCGGGACAATAGGCAACCCAACGGTACCAATGACATTGGCAAAGAGAGACGATACCTCAAAAATTAGCCCAACTGCTCCGATAGAACAAACCTGCCAAGCTACTGCAGTAAGAATCAGAACAATTACATATGATTTCTCTCCAAGTTCAAAGTTCTCCATCTCGACCCCTAAACTTTCCCACTCGTCTAGAACAAAGAGACCCAGTACGATGATTGAAGTGGCTACTAGTGATTGATAGATTATCATGTTCAATACGGTATTAAAGGTTTCCCGTTTTGTTATCTTATGGAAGGATAATTGTGTTAACGATAGCATTAAGGAATACAAGGCAGATGCAGTGACAGTGCTTGAGACTCCTATTAGTTGTTTCCTTTTCGAACCTTCTCCAGGAGCTGCAGAATCACCATGTATTACAAGGAGTGCTGCTGATAGAGTGAGGAGAACCAGAGAATTAAGTATTGGAGGTGTTAGCTTTTGTGCATTGAGAAAGAAAGAGAATAAAGCATTGAAGGCCAACTGAGATGTGCTAATCAGCGAAAATGTGGAGACGGGAAGGTTTAACAGCCCAACTGCGTAAATCACGTTTGCTGCTGAGTGAAGTAGGCCAAGGAAGATATAGACTGTTGCTATTATCAGAGCAGAGGGCCGATTTGCTAGGTTGTCATCGTCACAAAGATCGTGTTTTGGGGAGAAGCATATAGCAAAAGGGAGGAGAATTGGGAATCCTATGGTTTCTAACAGGGCAGCTAGCAATATAGACTTCCCACCTTTACTGTAGTACAATCTTTCCAGGAGTGTGGCGCTGGACTGGCCGAGGAGGACAAAGAGTGTATAGATGACGATCTTAATCCAACGCATTTTGGTTTTCCATTGAGGCATCAGATACTGGTCGACTATATTTGTGAGATTCGGCGGTTTTCTCTCAGCTTCCTGAACTGTTAATATACAAGGACAAATTGTTAGTCGGGAACGTCTCCTGGAACTGCAAGATTCGACGTTTCAGATGTTTCAACTACAGGTGCATAAATAGGATTTCATTAGTGTAATTCAACTCACTTGCAACTGTAACTTACCCAAGGATCGGAATTCTGGCTCATCGTTTTCTCTCATCTTTGACAGAATGGATATTGCTTCAAACTCGATAACCCAAGTAGATGATAGCAATGTTTGATCTGTCTCTTGGAGGGATTCTTGCTGCATACTACCACTGTGAATTGTGTGTCATAGAATTTATGATAGCTCGGATCGAAATATTTTAACTTCTTGCTGTTTTATTTCTCGTGGCACGAGTTGAATGAGAGTTTCTTTTTAGTTAAGAATATGGTATGGGCAATATTCTGTACACGCAATTTGATTGCAATGAGCTTTGAATGAGTATAGCCAGGTGCCCTTGACGGCATTACATTAGTACTTATCAGTTATGTCATTCAAGAATCCACTCCCTCTAAATCTGTCTTTGATTGGCAAAACTTAAAAAGTAATTAATGTTGAAAATAAGTTGCCTATTTTAACAGAAACTTTCACTCATTCGAACCTTTTGACTTCGTGCTGGTTTGTTTTTGTGAGTTTTGAGAAGAGTTTTCAGTGTGAAGAACACAACAAAGAGGAAATTTTACTTGGGACTCATTGACTCATTCACAATTGAGCAATAGGCAGAAGTGCAAAAGACAGACATTCTGAGCAAGAATCTGTCAAAATTTAACAGAGGAATTTTGGGTCAAAGGGGTTCATGGAACTTTCACCATGAATGTAAAACCGTAAATAAATAGAGTTGATACATTAAATTATACAGTTAATACATTAGACATATTTTATGGTAAAAGAAACTGGTTATGGTCCAAGATTCATAGCATCAAGGCCTTTCTTGTTCTTAAACCGGAGCACAGCCTCATCAAAAGTGCTTCGAACATGCTGGCAGATGAGCATCAAATCCTGGCATGAATCTTTTAGCACTTCACTTGCTGGATCACCTGCAATTGAATCAAGAATGTGTTGCTAAAAAAAAAAAAAAAAGCAATATTTAGATGCTTAGCGGCAAGCATATTGCTACTTGTGTCGCTTGTGGTATGTTTAAGGTTCTTTACTTTTCAGATATACACAAGCATTTCAAAGAAGCATGTGAATTCATATTCAGAAATTTTGATTAGGATGCAAAACGTGCATCTGCAAAAAACACAGGTCAAGATCATAGCCACTCTATGTCTAACTTTTTTCAATTGAAACAGCTCTGACTTTAGACATTGAATATAAAAGAGGGGAAACCTCACCGGTTGTCTGGACTCTTATGTTCACACGAGCATCAGAAGGATGTGGAATACTGTAACCACAAAATGCTACTCTGGGGCTGCACCAATATTATTCTAGGTTAGTGAGTAGAAGTATCGTCCACTTCCTCATCCAAAGAACAAAATATAAAAGTACAATGACTTTATTGAACTTGAAACAACACAGATCATAACCCAATTTGCAAGAACATCATCAGCAGATGCACACATATGAGGAAAAGAATTCCATGAAGCCTTCATCTATTTTCAACAAGTTCAACACATTTTACACGCATTCTTCAGCATAAGTATATAACCATATGAACAGACATCAACTTTTCACTTCGCTCTTCACTTTATTATGACAACAAAAGGTAGGACAGCATCAAGCCACTAATCGGTACAACTTCAATCAATACCATAAAAAAATAACAAGTTAACTCGTTAAACATATAGATTATCTTTTAAAAAAAAAAAATGGAATGACAATTATGTTTTCGTAAGCTTCCATGGAGCAACATTCAGACTTCATAGAAGTAGACAAGAAATGGCAATAGGCAGTAATATGCAGAACACAAAACTGAATAATGCACTACGACTTACAAGGCCTTAAATTAACAAAAAGTGCAGAAGTTGTGTGACAATTTAAATCGTGACAATCAATGTAATATCAAATGTGCTTAAGTAACTTCATAAAATAAGCGCTAAAGTCAATATTCAAAAGAAATAGGATAACATATAGGGAAATTTTAAAAACATATTTTGAGTCCCCAGCAATCACGTAAAAATTGACAAATGAAAGTGAAATGATAAAGTCAGTCTTTAGTATAGGATAACATATATGACTATTCACAAAAAGGAGAACATATGAATTTCCTATAATCACAAAAAATAAAAAATAAAAACTGAAGATAAGAACTAACTCTTGATTAAGAGTGAATCTGAGAGAATTTGCTAGGGTATGATCCTCATCTGTAAATGAAAATGTTCCTTGTGATTGATCTTGATGTGACCCGTGCTCCATCACACTGAACAAGAAGAAGATAATTCGAAGTTTAATTCAAACTAACAAATTAACAAATACTAACTTGTCAAAAAAAAAGCACTTATCCAAATAAAAAATAGAAAAGCCTAATACCACGCAGGGGGAAAAACATTTCACAAATAAGTAAAGATAACTTATGCAAAGTTCATGCGTTAGGTGCAAAATAGGTAGTAAAGTAAGTTCTTTAGCTTAGTTAGAATAGCATAATTTGCAGCAGCATGGCGAAAGTAAAACTTCAAACTACCTCAAAACTGTTAATTCATAAAACAAAACTCTATTGGAAAGGAAAACAATAATTAAAATCGAGGCGAAGAGAATAATAATCTCCAGTGGAAGAAAGCAGGGAAATTCGGTTCCGTTGCCAACTGGAACAAAGATAAGCAACAAAAAGGAGAAAAAGAGCTAATACGTCTTTCCATCTGCCGTCTGATCACCCGAGCCGGTTGCCATTCAGTCGTCTAGCCGACGTAGCCTGTCGCCGGAATCACCAGATAATAAACGATGAAGAAGGTCGTTACTGTCGTCTGAGCAGAAATCAAATCTATTCAATCGCTAGGTTTTATCGCATGTTTTTAGTATTGGGCTTTAGATAAAGAAGCCCAAATTCTAGAAAGAAAAACCCAGTAACCTGTAATGGCCTTTCGTAGCCCAAATTGTGATTCCCACATTGTGCAAAATTCTGATATATTCCATAAATACCCTGCCCTGTCGACAAAATTAATAAGAATTGACACATGAATTTATGACACTCAATTTCTCAAATTTTATTGTTAAATTAGAGCTTTTAAATGTGCATGTAGGTTTTTTATTGGTCAACGGTACTCTTAAGGTACTAAATTTTTTTCCATGGGGTATGGTTGGGTTGAAATGAAACTTCGATGGATTGTCAAAGATTTTCCATGAAAAATGATCTTTTCTATTTTAATTTCTACTTTTATGGGGTTGGATTGACTTTTTTTTATGGAAAATATTTTTTTATTTTTTAGTCACGTGATTATATTTTCCTTAGAAATAAATATTTTCTTATGATGATGTAGTTTTTCGTTTTCTAAGTAACTCATTTTTTTTGGTGAATTTTCATTCATAATCAAATACGTTGTAATTTATTTTTTATAGACAGGAAAATAGTTTCTTTTCAAGTAAATTCCATATATTTGTAATTATATGTACCCTAACCTTTTAAAAAAGAATGTTAAACAGCGGTTAAGAAAATCAAGTTTGAAAAAATACTGCTTAAAAATGATTAGTTATTGATGATAGAACGATGCGCATACGTAGGTTGGATCATTGTCAAAGTAATCACGTAGCGAATACCCAACCACTGTTTATAAGAAGAAAACAAAATCTGTCAAACCAAAAAGGAGTCTCCAAATTGTGATTCATTCATTCATATCAGTTACAATTTTGACTTTGAATGAATGAGGACGGATCACCGCTTCGTTGTGTAACGTATTTGCATTTATTTGTTGTCTGTTACGGCAGAGGATTTTCTATCTACTTTTCCCCATTCATGCACACTAATGTGGGGTCTACTCTTTGTATTGGTGGTTCTTGTGAGGATATATTTCAAGAAACAAAATCCAGAAAAACTAATTAATACCCGGAGTATTGAATAAATAAAATTTATTCAGAATATGCATGCAGGTTAAAGGTTTTCTGGTAAACAGAAAGCGGTACCGGGGTGGATTTGAAAATAATGAACTAATTATTAAGAGTAATATTGCAGTATATGTTTCATCTGTCGTACATTGGTTTTATTATTATATATGTAGGGGTTATCATCCGTTTAATATTGAATGAATTAACTTCAAGTTGTAGTGATTGAAAATTTTTCTGCTCAAAAATTTTTATTTTAATCTACGTGTCATTATGACTTGTCTAAATAGATTTGAAAAGTCATACTTCAATGATGCGTCCGTTTAAACCAAATCAAATAATATTATTGAAATAGAGAAATTGTAATTTAACAACAAAACTAAGTTTAACTGCAATGCGAATGAATTCCAATGACCAAGTCATGAATATCAATCGAGCCATCAAGATTGTACAATAAGATTTGTACAACTTTTAATAATTTCTATTAAGCCAAAACATCCTAAAACCTACACTTGAGTCCCATTCTTTTCCATTTACACTCAATATAAATACTTCAACCCTCCCTTTCACTCATTTGAGCTAATACAAAAGAAATCAGGTAACTCTCTCTCCCCTATTTGTTACAGCTGCTCCTTCTCCATTTCCATTGTCAAGCAAATGACTCTTATATTTTTTTTACAAGAAAACATCCACAATCTTCAAACATCAGCAACATCCAAAAAGCTTTCTTCAACTCAAGACAAGGAAAATCAGGTGCAAAGAATTCTTTTCATTACCCTATTTTTGTGCTAAAAATCACCATTCACCACACCATGTTCATACCATTAATCATCTGAATGAATACTACTCATTCAAAAATCAAAACACTTCACAAATACATTATAGAAATCATTATATTTCTCAACTATGAACATCAAAAATAAGAAAAGCTTGTATAACCGTGTGGCACGGTCGAACCGAGCAACTTTAAAATTTGACCCACTCTTGAATCTTCGTTTCAAGCCACAAAATTGGTGTCTATGGCTTCCTCTCGCTGCGAGGAACACGATGGTACCATTATGTTTGCCGGAAAACCACCATGCTCGTCGGAAAACAACCGAGACCGTCAACCCCCTTCGCCCAAAACCACCACCACACCTTCAAAAATTTATATCTATGGGTAGAGCTTGTTGAGAGCTACATTTTACACCTATTTTCCCTTTGATTTGCCGGAGTTTTTATTGGATTCTTGACCCCAAAAACCCCCTCCCCCAAAGACCAAACCTTCACATCTGTTCGAGTTAAAAGTCTCAACACTAATTCAACTTTGTATCATGTCTTCAAATACTTACTAAACTTTAAAATGTCGTTAATTACACACTGAACTTTAGAAAACTTCTTCCGTTACCCATTCACTAGTAGTCCATTAGATCCCTTAAACGGAATTACTGATGTGGCAGACGGATTACTTATGTGGCAAAGACTGCTGTTAATTTTGTTAACTCAAATAATTGAATCCGCCAACTAATCAATTCCCCAAAATAAAAACACAATGGAAACCATAATCAAAGTAATTCTCAACCTAAAAATGCTCCCACCAATCCTCCACTACCGTCCTAACAATAATCAAGGGTTGCAGAAGGTACTGGACTCCTGGAGGCACGTTGAGGAATGTCCCCGTAGGCGGTGGCTGCCGGAAGAGCAAGCGGAGCAAAGCCTCATCATCGTCTTCGACTGGCGGCGAGACAGCAA